>CM051239.1:132164403-132381903 GCA_027917425.1 Gastrophryne carolinensis
CCAGGGTGGTGTCATTCCTGGGAATGTCTCTGGATACTTCTCAGTCCAGGGTGTTCCTTCCCTGGCCCAAGGTTCTTTTGATTCAGGAATTGACTCAGCTTCTTCTGTCCATCCCTCGTCCGTCCATCCGGCTGGGGATGAGACTGGTGGGATTGATGGTGGCTTCTTTCGAGGCGGTTCCCTTTGCTCAGTTTCACACAAGGACGCTCCAGCTCCATCTTTTGGCGGCCTGGGACAGGTCTCCGCTGTCTTTGGATCAGTCTTTTCTGATGTCCCCCCGGGTTCGGCATTCCCTTCGGTGGTGGCTGGAACCAAGCAATCTGATGAGGGGCAGATCCTTTCTGACCCCTTGTTGGGAGACGGTCACCACGGATGCCAGCCTGTCGGGTTGGGGGGGGGGGTTTGGAAGGATCTTCAGTTTCAAGGACTGTGGGGGCCTCAGGAGACTCACGATCCCCTCAATGTTCTGGAGCTGAGAGCCATCAGGTTGGTTTTGGTTCACTTGACTCATCAGTTACAGGGTTTGCCGGTTCAAGTTCGGTCGGACAACCGGACGGCGGTCGCCTACATCAGTCACCAGGGAGGGACTCGCAGCAGGCGTGCCCTCAGGGAAGTGTCCTTGATCCTGGCTTGGGCAGAGAGCAATGTCCCATGCATCTCGGCGGTGTACATTCCGGGAGTGGAGAACACGGAGGCGGACTCCCTGAGCAGGTGCTCATCTCGCCGGGGGGAATGGTCTCTCAGCCCCAAGGTGTTTCGGTCGCTTTGCCACCGGTGGGGGACTCCGGAGGTGGACCTCTTTGCCTCTCGTCACAATCACAAACTTCCGGCATTTGTGCCTCTCTCGCGGGATCCGCTGGCTCTGGCAGTGGATGCGATGTCTCTGAACTGGAGGGATCTGGGGTTTCTGTACCTGTTCCCTCCGTTTTCCCATGGTGGGCAAGGTTGTGCGCAAGCTGGCCCTAGAGGGTGCGTCAGCAATCTTGGTGGCTCCAAGATGGCCAAGACAGGTTTGGTTCGCAGACGTGGTACTTGGCAGCGGATCAGTTCGTTCTGCCCCTTCTGCCGGATCTGCTCACTCAGGGTCAACTGCTCTACCCCAATTTACCAACGCTGGCTTTGATGGCGTGGCTGCTGAAACCTCCATCTTGAAGGAGGAAGGTCTTTCTGATGCTGTCATTCAGACTCTGGTTAGGGCTAGAAAGAAGTCTTCCTCTGCCATCTACTATAGGATTTGGAGGTCTTATATTGATTGATGTGAGGTCCGGGCCTTGCCTTGCAGGGTGTTTTCTATCCCTAGGGTTTTGGAATTTCTGCAACATGGTCTGGACTTGGGTTTGCAGCTTAGTACGTTGAAAGGGCACGTTTCTGCCCTGGCGGTTTTCTTTCAAAGGTCTTTTGCTCTTCGTCCTCTGGTTAAGACCTTTTTCCAGGGGGTTACGCATGTGCGGCCTCCTAGGAAGCCTTTGCTCCCAGTTTGGGATTTGAATTTGGTTCTTTCTGCTTTTCAGGGTCCTCCTTTTGAACCTTTGCAGAATATTGGTCTTTCTACGCTTACTCAGAAGGTTGTGTTTTTGGTTGCCATCACTTCCGTTCGGCTTGTATCGGAGTTGGCGGCTTTGTCCATTAAGGCCCCGTACTTTGAGAGGCATCAGGACAAGGTTGTTCTCCGCTTCAAGCCAGATTTCCTTCCTAAGGTGGTTTCTGCCTTTCATCTTAATCAGGACATTGTTCTACCCTCCTTGTGTCCTAAGCCCAGCAATGACAAGGAGAGGGTCTTGCATTCTCTGGATGTGGTTCGCTGTGTGAAGTACTATTTGGTGGCTACTTCTTCTTTTTCGTAAGACTGACGCCCTTTTTGTGGTGCCCTCCAGGCCTAGGAAAGGTTTGGCTCCCGCCAAGTCTTCCATAAATGGATTCGCCAGGCCATTGTTGGGGCCTATTCTGCCAAGGGGAAGATTCTCCCTTTTCGTGTTACTGCTCATTCTACTTGTGCCGTTGGGGCGTCCTGGGCTTTCCAGCATCAGGCCTCTGTTGAGCAAGTTTGTTAGGCTGCTGCTTGGTCTTCCGTTCACACTTTTTCCAAGTTTTACAAGGTTGATGTGCGGGCCTCAGTGGATGCTGTTTTTGGCCTCAAAGTTCTGCAAGCTGCAGTGGTTTAAGTTTGTGCATTATTGCCTTGTTTTGGATCCCCGCCCTTTATGGACACTGTTATTGGATGTCCCAAGTGTAATGACTATTCTGAAGCGAGGTATGTGACATAATACCATTTTGTGATTTCTCACCTGTAAAATGGGTATTATAAGTATGTCACACACCCCGCTTCACCCCGCCCTTTGATATTCTGGATCCTTTCTATGGTGAACATTTTTTTAGTGTTACTGGTTATTTTAGCTCTTCCTGGTCCCTTTACTGCTGTCTTAATACTGGGGAATGAGTGGGAGGTCCCGGGTATTTATGGACTGGGAGGGGGTCCCCTTTTTTTCATGACATCTCTGCAAGATCGCCCTCTACAGGTCGGTATATCCCAAGTGTAATGACTATTCTGAAGCGGGGTGTGTGACATACTTATAATACCCATTTTACAGGTGAGTAATCACAAAATGGGTATTTTTTTTCCTCTTTGACCCTGGCAATCCAGCGACCGTTTAGGAGTCAGCTGATAGACACTTCAAGGCTCAGCTTAGTGTGAGTCGCTCTTTTGATAAGAATGCCGTGCCAGTCAACATTCTGGTTTGGAATGCCTCACCTGGTTAAAACATTGATAGTAAAAAGTATATTACAGTGAGTACTAAAATAGCATTTTCTTCACTTTTTTTTTTTTTTCATTTTTAGGCCAAAACAGATTCCCCGGATGTCGCTGTAAGGCTCAGTGTAACACCAAGCAATGCCCATGTTACCTAGCTGTGCGTGAGTGTGATCCGGACTTATGTTTGACCTGTGGTGCTGCTGATCACTGGGATAGCAAAAATGTTTCATGTAAGAACTGCAGCATTCAGCGGGGATCCAAAAAGGTCGGTCATTTTTTTTAAATTACCGCTGTAGGCAAATATTCCAAATGCTTGTTTAGCCCTCCTGCCTGTCTTGTCACCTTTAAAGTGATTGTCCAAGCTATGTGTAAATACAAATCATTTTACCTTCCATGTAGAGGATTCATCCTGGTTGCTGCTTAATAAAGCTGTTGAGAGTAAGCCCCTTACCTGTAGCCAGGCTCCTAGATTTGAATATATTCATGACCACCTTTTTTCTGGGCCTATCTCCGCCCCTCCTGCATTTCACTGTGTGGGACACCCCAAAGCTTGTGTGTGCAATGAAAGAATGTTGATATCCTTTACTAATCTGTCCTTTTCCTGCTTCATTTCAATGCTAAAAAAAAAAAAAAGATGGTCATGAAAAAAAACAGGGGTTGAGCTAAAGAAAAGGGTCTGAATTTCAGCTGAATAACAGCTTTATTCGGCAGGTCATCAGGGGGGCTTCTCTGCATGGCAGCTACACACACAATGATTTGTTCTAATACGCTTTATTGAAGCTGACCAGATCAACAGGACACATGGGAATTGTCATTCTCACATTTCCAACACAAAGGTTCAAAAAATTGTAATTACATCACATTGAGGTACAGTGCCATGCATTTCCACGTATCCCTCAAAAAGGTTGGGGTGGACTAAGAGGGGGAGAATACTCACCCCAGCCCCCTCAGGAAGGAAGACTGGCAGGGGGGAGGAGTCGAGGAGGGGCAAACAGCCCCCCTCCCTAAGGGGGCTGCCTCCCCCCATCCCCACCAAACCTCGGAGCATGAAGAGAGGCACCCCACCTTCCCCAAGAAGTAGAGGCAGAGGGAAAACGGCCAATGCCTCCCCGACAACAGTGGTTTGTTCTGACACTTAACCTGGACAGTCCCTTCAAAAATATAACTTTTAAGAGCTAGCTTTTCTCCATTTATGTGCATCTCTTCAACCGTAAATGAACTGCAGAGCCCTGCGTTTGGGACTCATTGGATGTAGTATTCTACCACTTTACTACTTTAGCAAATGTTGCATCCCATAGCTCATACTGGGCACACCCCTCTCTTATTTACTATGCTACCCCCCAGAAAGGTAGCTTTGAGACAGGAAAAGCTAAACATGCATATTACCAAAAAATGGTTGCTATGAATATGCAGAGAGAAATCACAACGGCATTGGAAAACTGACCTCTGCCCAATATTTGGACAGAAGGGCAACCCAAATAGGGATGTCCATGGTGTGGAGGATGTAGTGGCATGGGGGAGCTTAGTATCTGTAAGCATGAAACCATTTAAATCCCAAGAGCATGAAACCATTTAAATCCCAAGAGCTAATGTGCTTCCTTGACTTAGGGTCACTTGAATTCTCCCTATTTAGTTCAGATTCTGATGTAGCCCATAGACCATAGTAGTTCTGGCTTTAGGAATGGATAACATGTTTACCTTTCTAGTCTTTTGTCATTCTTGGTCTTGAAGCTTTTTCTCGTGGTTTTTTTTTCCTTGGTGCAATTCAGCACCATATTTAACTTAGCATTCTTTTTTTAAAACTTGGCACAGCTAAATATGTGGGGAAAACTCATAATAAAAGTGTTTACTCACAAAAAGTGAGTAAAGAAACTACTTAAGTTGCTGGCACTGGACATGAGTGACCATGCAGAGACTGGGCTCTCCATTTCATGAATTCCTTGTACCACAGCCATGAGTGTATGCTCCTTATATACTGTATGTTACATCACATATGTTGTCTGAGACAGGTGAATGTATATCTTGCTGCAAGGGCAGTCTTGTGGTTTTGTTGCTTATATTAGCCTAGCTCTGATTGTATGGCTTACCAAATAAGCTGTTGCATAGATTTTACCCTGTAACATGTCTTATGTGAAAGTTTCTAATACTTTGTTTTTTAATTTAGCATTTATTGTTGGCTCCCTCTGATGTGGCTGGATGGGGCATCTTCATCAAAGACCCTGTACAGAAAAATGAGTTCATCTCTGAATACTGTGGAGAGGTAATATACAGGAATAAACTCAGTAATGTCAAATATGCAACTGTGACTCTGTGCCAGCAATAGTCTCTATGGTTTCTGGACAATCCTGTTTTAAACCTGACCAACATCTCTCAATTGAGGATAGGGGGGCAATCGGGGTGCCTCCCCCTACAGTGGACCAAAACCCATGTTTTGTAAAATGGGTGTTGGTCCAGTTTAAGCTATAGTCCTTGCTATATTTGGGCTTATTGAGGGGTTGGAGACCAGGCTCTGTTGCAGTTTGCCCCTGAATCCCAAATCTGGATATGCCACTATGTGAAACACATGGTTCCATTCACTGCAAATTGGGGCATTGGGCACGATCTAGAAATGCTTCCTCTGTAGGAGGCTGCAGAGAAGAACCAGGATGCTGGTCCCTGACGCCTCCTGGCTCCCCGGTTCCTGACGATACCGATGACTCTGCTGATATACAGGACCCTGACCCTTCTGAGGAAGGTGAGCTATTCTCCGATTCGGGCTCCTCGAACGGGATGCCCGGGGGCTGTGATGATTCTGAGCCCGGTTCTTGGGGTCTGTGTGACACAGATGAAATTCTTAAGATTTTTGAGGTTTTGTCAATCTCCCCACCTGGGGAGATCCCCAAGCCTAAGGAGAGTTTCCATACAGCGCCGCTGCGCTTGGAGTTCCTAGAACAGGAACATTTCCAGAATCTTATATCCCAAGAATGGGAATCGCCTTGTAAGCTTAAAGGGGTCCCAGGGGTCTGGGAATGGAAGTACCCTTTCCCTCCTGATGTGGTTAATTTATGGTCAGTTCCCCTGGTGGTGGACGTAGTCCTCCGCCTCCGGCGCCGTGCACTGCAGACATGTAGAAAACAAGCTCCTCCCGGCCCTAGATATACTGGAGGACCTCCCACAAATCCCCAGCATTGAAAAGCAGTGAGAAGAGAGGCCAGAAGGAACCAACCACCCAGAATAACTGGTAGCAATATCCGAACGTTAATAATCACCATACAGGGGATCCAGAATTAGTGAAACCAGGGTGGGGTGGAGCAGGACGTGCTGTATGCGTATAATATCAACTCTACAGGTGAGTACTTCACAGAGTTGTATTATTCTAAGCATACAGCACGTCCTGCTCCCGAATAGTCATAACATGTGGGACATCCAATAGCAGTGTCAGTGTAGGTAATCTATCTGGAGCAGGACGTACTGTATACTTATAATACCAATTCTAGAGGTGAGTATTTCACAGAATTGTATTTTTTCTATTCCTGCCCGGATCCCTTTATTTACGTTACTTGCCTCCCAGCCTAGGCTGCTGGTCCGGGCAAGGATAGATGGTACCCTAGGTGCTCATGAGCCGTGAGACCCCATAACAAGGGGTAGGCGTCTAACCGGGTTGGCGACCCCCGGTTTGGGATGCCCCGTCCCTTGGCCCCTCTCCCGGGTCCTTTATGGATTCATCTTATTATTTTTATTGTGTGTGTGAGGTGCTTTACTGTGCATGTTTGACTTCACGCAATGGCGGCTGTAGGCGCCCATGAGGTGCTTCTTCTCCTCAGGGCGGGGGGGCGGGACAGGGCGCACGCACCTACGGCCCCCCGTGCTGCGGGCGCCGTTTTCAGTTCCCGGCTTCTGACCGGGAGAGACGGGGCGCGAACCGCGCCGGCCCCCCTCCCTCTACCTACTGCACACTACGCGTCTTCCACTTCCCCTTCTGGGGGGGAAGGTCGGGTGAGTGGCCTGTGGCCCATCAGATGCTCTGTTATTAACTCCTTAAGGACATTTGATAGCATGGTCTGATTGTGTGTTTTGTATTGTGGGTGGTAGATCAGCGCTGATTGTAGCTGCACCAACTTGGGGAGAACCTGTCCCTTGGTGGATTGCTTAGATTTGGTAGTATTTGCCTATTTCCTGTACACAGGACTTTTGGTAAATGTATGTGCGCTGGAGGGAGGAAGGGTGGTTAGTTGAGATTCAAGGTAATGGTGGTTATTAAATACAAGGCAGTTATGCTTTTGATGTTAATTCGAAGTATACTGTTGTAGCCGCTGAAAAGCAATAAAAAGTAACTTTTTATTGCTTTTCTGCGGCTACAACAGTATACTTCGAATTCCAGTGCCGTTGCTAAAAAGGCCATGGCAAAGAGAAAACATTTGTATACAGCCACGCAGGCCTCTGATATGGAGGAGTTTGACTCCCTGGATTGGTCTGATTGTTCCCCGCGTGAGGAAGGGGAGCTGTATGAGGAGTCTGATGACTCAGATGATCAGCAGTTTGTGGGCGCTGATACCGAGCAGGGCCAGGGGGATTCATTGGATACCTCTAGGCCTAGGGTCCTGGCTCATATGTTTGAGGTCCTGGCTATTTCGAGGCGGCTCCTCCGCTGAAGGGGGGGTTCTTTGAGGTGAGCAAGCCACGCTTGGAATTTCCTTATCAAAAGCATTTTGATGGTATCATTCTCAAGGAATGGGAGATGCCGACTCGGCTTCCGGGTGTCCCTCCGGGTTGGGACAAAACATATCCCTTTCCGGCGGACGCGGTGAAGCACTGGTCGTCCGGATGGTGAGGATAAACGCATTGTCCAGATGACTTGTCATGGTTTTGCCAGTGTTGGGTCGGCCTTGCGGCCGGTTTGTGCTTCAGCGCTTTTATTGGTAGCTGCCAGGTCGGTTGTTAGAGGGCTGTTGACCTCTTCCGGGCTTGACCCGGCTAGTGAGGAGTTTGCCGACCTTAAGCGCTGTGAGTTATTTTTGTCCTTTGTGCTGTCCGCCTTGGATGACACATTGATCATGTGTAGCAGAGCTTCGGCCTTGCTTGTGGCTATCCGGCGGTCGATTTGGTTACACCAGTGGGTGGCTGGTTTTGTGTCCAAAAAGTCGCTTACGGCCCTTCCCTTTGTGGGGTTGCGGCTCTTTGGAGAAAAATTGGATTCGGTGGCAAAGGCAGGTAAGTTACCTCAGCGTAAGAAGCAGCGTCGCCCCTTTGGGGGGGCGGCTTCCTTCTCTGTCCTTTCGTGGGGCTAGAGTTGGCAGGGGTTCGTCCTTCCCTTCGTCCAGAGGTGATTCCTGGCCTAGGGGCAGGGGTCGGGCCCGTCCAGGACACGGGGCTCCAAGCCTAGAGCCGCTGCCAAGACGGCTCAGCAATGAGGGGGCGCCCTCACCCGTGCGGGTGGGGGGACGGCTGCAACTTTTCTCCCGGGTCTGGGTCCAAGAGGTCTCTGACAGGTGGATTCAGGAAGTGGTGTCTTCCGGTTACAAGCTGGAGTTCGAGTTCCGGCCCCCTCCCAGATTCTTCAGGTTTCGGGTGCCGTCAGATCCTCTGGCCACCCAGGGGCTTCGGGCGGCAGTAGCAAGTCTCTTGGACATGGCTGTCATCTGTCCGGTGCCCCCCTCAGACCGGGGCCTGGGCTTCTATTCCAATTTGTTCACGGTGCCCAAGAAGGACGGATCCGTTCGTCCCATTCTGGATCTGAAGTTGCTCAACAGGTTCGTCTGTCCCCGGAAGTTCCGTATGGAAACTCTGCGCTCAGCCATCCACTCACTTCGTCAGGGGGACTTCATGACGTCCATAGACATCAAGGATGCTTACCTGCATATTCCAATATTTCCGGCACACCAGACATTCCTCAGGTTTGTCGTGGGAAATCGACATTTTCAGTTTGTGGCTCTTCTGTTTGGCCTTACCTCAGCTCCAAAGGTGTTGGCAGGAGTGATGGCCATCCTCAGAGCCAGGGGTATCCGCATCGTGCCCTATTTGGACGATCTTCTCATCATGGCGTCTTCCCTCAGTCAGGCGCAGCTGGATACCACGACCGTGGTGTCCACTCTGGAGAGTTTCGGTTGGGTGATCAACTATCCCAAGTCCTGCCTCACTCCCTCCAGGGTGGTGGAGTTCCTGGGAATGTCTCTGGATACTTCTCAGGCCAGGGTGTTCTTCCCCCGAGCCAAGGTTCTTCTGATTCAGGAACTGACTCGGCGTCTCCTATCCATCCCCCGCCCATCCATCTGGCTAGGGATGCGGCTGGTGGGATTGATGGTGGCATCGTTCGAGGCAGTTCCCTTTGCCCAGTTTCACACGAGGAAGCTCCAGCTCCATCTCTTGGCGGCCTGGGACGGGTCCCCGCTGTCATTGGATCAGTCCTTTCTGATGTCCCCTCGGGTGCGGCGTTCCCTTCGGTGGTGGCTGAAGCCAAGCAATCTGACGAGGGGCAGGTCTATTCTAAGTATGTCTCACACCCTGCTTCGAAAGTATTCATTACACTTGGGTTATGTCAAGTAGAGGGCGAACTTCTGCAGAGATGAATAGAAAAAAAGAAGCCCCTCCCGGCCCACAAATACCTGGGACCTCCCACACATCTCCCAATAATTGTCTCTGCAGACGGCGAGCAAAGCAGAAGATGGAGTCTCCTCCTTGCAGGTAAGCCAGGTTTACACCCGGCCATTTTTATCCCTATTTCTGCCCAGACCTAGTTATGCTTAAGTCCCCTAATGCCTCCCAGCCTTGTACTGATAGGAGCCATGCTCCTCCGTGAGGCCCCATTACAAGGGGTAGGCGGCTACCAGGTTGTTGACCCTGGTTTGGGATGCCCTGTCCGTTTCCCCATGTGCTACTACTGTAGTTGGGGATCCCTCCCTCCTTTACTTCCACTCTATTCACTATGGGAGGGGGGCCTGTGACTTTTCCCTTGTCCAGTTGATGTGGAGCATCGGAAAGTAATCCCTCAATCAATTGGTGTCTGAGGTGTGTGTGTGTGTGTGTGTGTGTGTGATTGTGACATCCGTTTATACATGCGGCCGCCGCCCTGTCATGGCGTCGCTGGGCGAGGAGGCTAAGGGGAGCTTCTCCGTCCCCTTGCTGTGAGGAACGGGGGCCGGGCGCTCGGTGCGCTGGCGGCGGCCCGCCCCACTCTCTCTGGCGCCCTCGGCGGCGTCCGATTAATGTAAGCGCGTTGCTGGGTGAGGATGGGGAGAGGGCGGGGCCAGGCGCGGCGCGCGATCCGCGCCGGCCCGCCCTTCTTCTTCTCCTTCCTTTTGCATTCAGACGGGGGATCGCCTCTTGCTTGCGGTGAGTGCCCTGCGGGGTTTTGCCTTGTACACTGTTGCTTGAGGCGCCTTATCCTGCGCGCTGGCCTAGAACATTGAGGAATCGTGTTGTCCCATCTTGCGATTTCTTGGTCTTGTTAATATTACTTGCGCATGCATTCTGTTGTACTACATGAAGAAATAAGCATGCCATATTAGTCTTATATGCATTACTATTAGTATTATATACTATATTACTTTCAATGTTATATACTTTGTTATATGTACATATATATATATTTATTTTATATGTTTTGCCACACTCCTTTTACTTTCTGCATGTATGAGTGCTTGTCTTGGGGTACCTTACTTATGGGGGCCCCCATTTTGTTGTGTGTCCTGGGGTCCCTTGGGCTTGAAAATCCTCCCACTAACGGACTTAAGGGGCATCCCGGGTAGCTTCTAGCGTAATTCCCGCTGGTCATTGTGACTACCATACAAATCACCATATGGAGGCTCCCCAGGATACCGGGCTCCGGCTCCCTTCGGGGCAGTCCCGGCAGTGTGTGGGTTCGGGGGTATCCCTTGCAGGGGATAATGTGCTGGTTGCATACCATGTGTTTCAGCAGGCCATAACACGGCAGTCGGGGGCCCAGACGTCTGGGTCTGTGCCGCCGGCCTCATCACCTACCCCACCTTGACTTATCCGTACCCCAAGTTACATGGTCATTAGCGGGGAGTCGCAATCTGATGTATGTGCTTGAGTGGCCAACATCGAGAAATAGTTTTCTAGCTCTGCGGCCAGGGAGGCCCCGGCTAAGAGAAGGCATCTGTCTCCGGCAGTGCCGGTTCTTGATGATCATGATTCCCTTGACTGGTCTGTTTATTTTCCGCTTGCGGAAGGGGTACTGTTTACGGAATCTGATGTCGGGCAGGGGCTTGGGGATGCCGTGGATACCCCCAAGATTTTGGCCCATTTATTTGAGGTGCTGGCTATTCCTCCGCCGGCGGAGTCCCCTCTGCAGAAGGGGGAATTTTTCCTTGAGACCTCTAAGCCTCGGCTGGAGTTCCCAAATCAGATTAATTTCTAATATCTGATTATTAAGGATTGGGAAGGACCTAGCCGGCTTCCCGGTTTTCCTCAGGAATGGGATAGGAAGTATCCCTTTCCGGTGGACGCGGTGAAGCGCTGGTCGTCTCCTCCCGAGGTTGATGCACCCGTACTGGGATTGTCCAACACATCTGTGGTGCACTCTCCAGACGCCACCACGATTAAGGATCATGAGGACCGTCATATTGATCAAATGGCTTGACATGCCTTTGCTGGCATGGGTTCTGCCTTGCGGCCTGTTTGTACTTCTGTACTCATGGTTGTGGCTATCAGGTCTGTGGTTAGGGGCCTGTTGAGGGGACCCAGCCAGTGATGAATTTGCAGCGCTTATGCGGTGTGTATCGTTCATGACCATTTGTCTTGTCTGCCTTGACACAATATGTCTGTATAGCAGAACCTTAGCGTTGCTTGTGGCTATATGACGCTCTGCCTGGTTGCGCCAGTGGCGGCTAACATTGTGGCTAAGAAGTCACTTGCAGGGCTACCCTTCTGGGTATGCGGCTGTTTGGAGATAAATTGGATTCAGTTGTGGAAGGAGGCAGGCTTCCGCCACACTAGAAGCGGCATCGCTCCTTTCGGGGGGCAGGCTCCTCTAATTCTCCCTTTCGCGTGCCAGAGCAGGCAGAGGTGCTGCCTTCTCTATCTTCAGGGGTGATTTCTGGAGCAGAGGTGGAGGATGGGCCCGTCCAGGACCTGTCTGGGGTTCCAAGCCCGGGCCAGCTCAGCGATGAGGGGGCGCCCTCACCTTGGCGGGTGGGGGGTCGGCTGCGGCACTTTTTCCAGGTCTGGGCCTGGGAGGTCACAGACAAGTGGATTGCGGACGTGGTCTCTTCCTGGTTCAAGTTGGTGTTCGAGTACCGGCCTTCCCCAGATTCCTCAGTTCTTGGGTTCCCTCGGACCCCCGGGCTGTGCAGGGGCTCCTGTTGGCAGGGCTAAATTTTCTGGACATGGAGGTCATATGTCCAGTGCCTTTCTCAGGGAGAGGCCGGGGCTATTATTCCAACCTCTTTATGGTTCCCTAACAGGATGGATCCATCAGAACCATTCTGGTTTTTGAAGCCTTTCTACAGGTTCATCAGATCCCAGAAGTTCCGCATGGAGACTCTGCGCTCAGTCTTCAATTCCCTTCATCAGGGGGATTTCGTGACATTTATAGACATCAAGGTTGTTTACCTTTATGTACCAATCTACCCCGCACGCCAGAGATTTCTCAGGTTTGGGGTGGGAGATCGGCATTTTCAGTTTGTGGCCCTCCCTTTCGGGTTGACTTCAGTACCAAGGGCTATATTGATAAGTGTGAGGCTAGGGCCTTGCCTTGCGAGGTGTTTTCGTTCCCTAGGATTTTGGACTTTCTTCAGCACGGTCTGGGGCTCCAGCTTAAGTACTTTGAAAAGGGCAGGCTTCTGTCCTGGTGGTCTTCTAAGGCCTTTTGTCCTCGAAAGCCTTGTGTCTGTTTGGGATTTGAATTTTGCATTTTCTATGCTTACACAAAAGATTGCCTTTTTGGTGGCTATTACCTCTGTTCGCTGTGTTTCTGTGTTGGCGGTCCTGTCTATTCAGGCCTCTTACTTTGAGAGACACCGGGACAAGGTGGTGTTCCGCTTTAAGCCGGATTTCCTTCCTAAAATCATTCAGGATGTGGTTCTCTCTCCCTTGTGTCCTTCGTCTAGCAATGACGAGGAGAGGGCCTTGCACTTTTTGGATGTTTGTGTGTGAAGTACTATTTCTTGGCTACTTCTCTTTTCTGTAGGACGGACGCCCTGTTTGTGGTGCCCTCTGGGCCCAAGACGGGTTTGGTGCCGTCAAGTCCACCATTATTAAATGGATATGTCTGGTCATTGTTGGGGCCTATATTGCCAAGGGGAGGGTTCCTCCTTTCAGTCTACTGCTCGTTCTACTAGTATTGTTGGGGCTTCCTGGGCTTTTTAGCACCAGGCTTCTGTTGAACAAGTTTGTACAGCTGCTACTTGGTCTTCTGTTCATACCTTTTCCAAGTTTTACAAGGTTGCTGTGTGGGCCTTAGCGGATGCTGTTTTTTGGCCGCAATGTTCTACAAGCAGCAGGGGTTTCATTTGTGCACTTTTGCCTGTTGGGATGCCCACCCTTTTTGGACACTATTGAATGTCTCAAGTGTAATGAATACTTTCGAAGCAGGGTGTGAGACATACTTATAATAATACCATTTTGTGATTACTCACCTGTAAAATGGGTATTATAAGTGTCTCACACCCTGCTTCACCCCGCCCTGAGTTGTATATTGGATCCTCTGTTTGGTGATACTGTTTCTTCTCATAGATTTTATTTGCTCTTCCTGATCCCCTTACTGCTTTCTTATGCTGGGAGATGTGTGGGAGGTCCCAGGTATTTGTGGGCCGGGAGGGGCTTCTTTTTTTCTATTCATCTCTGCAGAAGTTCGCCCTCTACTGGACATAACCCAAGTGCAACGAATACTTTTGAAGCAGGGTGTGAGACATACTTATAATACCCATTTTACAGGTGAGTAATCACAAAATGGTATTTTTCTGACCCCTCGTTGGGAGACGGTCACCACGGATGCCAGCCTGTCAGGTTGGGGGGGATTTTGGAAGGATCTTCAGTTTCAGGGACTGTGGGGGCCTCAGGAGGCTCACGATCCCATCAATGTTCTGGAGCTGAGAGCCATCAGGTTGGTTCTGGCTTTCTTGACTCATCAGTTACGGGGACTACCGGTTCAAGTTCGGTCGGACAATCGGACGGCGGTCGCCTACATCAATCACCAGGGAGGGACTCGCAGCAGGCGTGCCCTCAGGGAAGTGTCTTTGATCCTGGATTGGGCAGAGGGCAATGTCCCATGCATCTCGGCAGTGTACATTCCGGGAGTGGAAAACACGGAGGCGGACTCCCTGAGCAGGGGGTCATCTCGCCGGGGGGAATGGTCGCTCTGCCCCAATGTGTTTCGGTCGCTTTGCCACCGGTGGGGGACTCCGGAGGTGGACCTCTTTGCCTCTCGTCACAATCACAATTTGTGTCTCTCTCGCGGGATTCGCTGGCTCTGGCAGCGGATGCCATGTCTTTGAACTGGAGGGATCTGGGGTTTCTATACCTGTTCCCTCCGTTTCCCATGGTGGGCAAAGTGGTGCACAAGCTGGCCCTAGAGGGCGCGTCAGCAATCCTGGTGGCTCCAAGGTGGCCAAGACAGGTTTGGTTCGCAGACGTGGTAAGGTTGGCAGAGGATCAGTTTGTTCTGCCCCTTCTGCTGGATCTACTCACTCAGGGTCCACTGCTCTACCCCAATTTACCAACGCTGGCTTTGACGGCGTGGCTGCTGAAACCGCCATCTTGAAGGAGGAAGGTCTTTCTGATGCTGTCATTCAGACTCTGGTTAGGGCTAGAAAGAAGTCTTACTCTGCCATCTACTATAGGATTTGGAGGTCTTATATTGATTGGTGTGAGGTCAGGGCCTTGCCTTGCAGGGCGTTTTCTATCCCTAGGGTCTTGGAATTTCTGCAACATGGTCTGGACCTAGGTTTGCAGCTTAGTACGCTGAAAGGGCATGTTTTTGCCCTGGCGGTTTTCTTTCAAAGGTCTTTTGCTCTTCATCCTCTGGTTAAGACCTTTTTCCAGGGGGTTACACATGTGCGGCCTCCTAGGAAGCCTTTGCTCCCAGTTTGGGATTTGAACTTGGTTCTTTCTGCCTTGCAGGGTCCTCCTTTTGAACCTTTGCAGGATATTGCGCTTTCTGCGCTTACTCAGAAGGTTGTTTTTCTGGTTGCCATCACTTCTGTTCGGCGTGTTTCGGAGTTGGCGGCCTTGTCCATTAAGGCCCCTTACTTTGAGAGGCATCAGGACAAGGTTGTTTTCCGCTTCAAGCCAGATTTCCTTCCTAAGTCTCTGCTTTTCATCTTAATCAGGATATTGTTCTACCCTCCTTGTGTCCTAAGCCTAGCAATGACAAGGAGAGGGTTTTGCATTCTTTGGATGTGGTTCGCTGTGTGAAGTACTATTTGGTGGCTACTTCCCCTTTTTGACGCTCTTTTTGTGGTGCCCTATGGGCCTAGGAAGGGTTTGGCTCCCGCCAAGTTATCCATTAGTAAATAGATTCGCCACGCCATTGTTGGGGCCTATTCTGCCAAGGGGAAGATTCCCCCTTTTCGTGTAACTGCTCATTCTACTCGTGCTGTTGGGGCATCCTGGGCCTTCCAGCACCAGGCTTCTGTTGAGCAGGTTTGTAAGGCTGCTACTTGGTCTTCGGTTCACACTTTTTCCAAGTTTTACAAGGTTGATGTTCGGGCCTCAGCGGATGCTGTTTTTGGCCGCAAAGTTCTGCAAGCTGCAGTGGTTTAAGTTTGTGCCTTGTTGCCTTGTTTTTTGGATCCCTGCCCTTTATGGACACTGCTATTGGATGTCCCACGTGTAATGAATGTCTTGAAGCGGGGTGTGTGACATACTTAGAATAATACCATTTTCTGAATACTCACCTGTAAAATGGGTATTATAAGTATGTCACACACCCCGCTTCACCCTGCCCTTTTGTATTCTGGATCCTTTTATATGGTGAACCTTTGTTAGTTTTAATTGGCTTTCCTGGACCCTTTAGCTTACTGCTATCTTTATACTGGGGAATGAGTGGGAGGTCCCAGGTATTTATGGGCCGGGAGGGTCTTACTTTTTTTTTTTTTTTTTATTGACATCTCTGCAAGATCGCCATCTACAGGTCAGTATACCCACATGTAATGAATGTCTTGAAGCGGGGTGTGTGACATACTTATAATACCCATTTTACAGGTGAGTATTCACAAAATGGTATTTTTATGCCCCTCACCCCCTGTCCCCGCAGTTGGCTCCCTTTAGGCTGGCCGTCGCTTCCCCTTCGCTCTCCCTTGTAGATCTCGGGGGGGGGTGGTGTGCATGTCTTTACTATATGTTGTGTGTTGTGTTTTGATCCCTTTTGAATTGATTGCACTGGTTTCTCTTACCGCCGCCGCACGCTTGTACTACACTCCGCGGTCTGCGACGACATCGCCTAGCCTGCGTTGTGTTCGTTTTCGCGCTATTCGGGGGATCTTTTGCTTATGGGATCTTTTGCTTATGTCTTGCAGGCGGGTCAAACTTTGTGGTTTCTCCCGGTCCTATCCCCTCTATTTAGTGTTAACTCTTATTGGAGGGCTATTATATTCCATTACTCCCACTTCCCCAGCGGGTTATTGGGGCATCCCGGGTTGCTATTATTAGCGCCAATCCCTATTGGCCTGTTGTGCCGTGATATCGCCATATGGAGGCTTCTCAGGATAATGTGCTCGGGGGTTCCTTCGGGACAAGCCCAGCTGTGTGTGGAGTATCCCCTATAAGTGATGTCAGGGTGTGTGTACCCTGTGCCCAGCAGGTACTTGCGCTGCAGTCTGGGTTACCTGCGGCTGGGCCTAGTGCTGCGCCCCCTCTGGTTTTGCCTACCCCCCCCACGCTTACATCTGACTCCCAGTGAGGTGCATACCAGTGGTGAGTCTCAACCTGATTTGGCTGCCCGGGTAGCCAGTATTGAAAGGCATATTTCCGGGTCTGGTCCGCATAAGGCTCCTGCTAAGCGGCGGCATCTGGCACCCCGTGTTACACTCTTTCCTGTGGAAGCTGAGGAGTTTTTTGATATTACTGGATATACCGCCCTGGAAGAAGGGGAATTATTCTCTGATTCAGAATCATCTGAGGATCAGCCTAGGGGTTATGCTGAGTCTGGATCTGACCCATGGGCTTCAGATGATACTGACAGACTTTTGGTTCACATTTTTGAAGTGCTCTGTATCTCTCTCGTGGCCCCGCGGCAGCAGGGGGAGCTGTTTCATACTGTTAAGCCACGTTTGGAGTTTCCTGAACAAACTCACTTTAATAATCTGATTCTCAAGGAGTGGAAACGGCCTAGCCGGCTTCTCGGGGTACCAAAGAGTTGGAATAAGAGGTATCCCTTTCCTGCTGAGATGGTTAAACGTTGGTCATGTCCTCCAGAGGTGGATGCACCAGTTCTGGGGTTGTCTAACACACGTTCCCCTGACTCTACTACACTGAGGGATGGGGAGGACAGGCACATAGATCAGCAGCCTTGCCATGCCTTTGCCTGTGTTGGGACCGCGCTCCGTCCGGTTTGTGCCTCTGCTAAGACGGCTGCTGCTATTAAAAGTCTGCTCAGGGGTCTCTTAGATGGGGCCCCTGATGATGCTGGTAGTGAAGAGTAAAGAGCTCTTCTGCGTTGTGAGGAATTTGTTGCATACGTTCTCTCCGCCCTGGATGATACCATTAGAATGTGTGGCAGGGCATCTGCCTTGTTGGTGGCGATACGCCGCTCGGTCTGGCTGCGCCAGTGGGCAGCTGACAATGCTGCCAAAAAGGCTCTCACTGGGTTTCCCTTCAAGGGGCTGCGCCTCTTTGGGGAACGTTTGGACTTGTTTGCTAAGGCAGCCCCGGTCCTTTCGGGGTTCAGGTGCCTTTTCTCCTTCCTTCAGGGGCTTCAGAATTGGACGGGAAGCTTCCTTTGCTGGAGCCCGTGGAGATTTTTGGGGCAGAGGACGTGGCCGCCCTGGCCCCCCCCCGGGGTCCCAAGCCTAAGTCCACCCCAAGCCCCCTCAGGTATGAAGGGGCGCCCTCACCCATCCGGGTGGGGGGACTGCTTCGGCTCTTGGCTCACATCTGGAGGCGTCATGTCTCAGACCGGTGGATTCAGGAGGTAGTATCCTCCGGTTACAAGATAGTTTGCAGCCTGGCCGCCCCCAAGATTCATCAAATCTCGGTTAGCTCAAAACCCCTTGTCAGCTCAGTGTCTCTTCCTGGCTGTCCAAGGCCTTCTAGACCTAGGTGTCATCTGCCGGGTGCCCTTGAAGGAAAGGGGCAAAGGCTATTATTCCAATCTATTCCGTGTGACATACACTCCGCTTCAATAAGTCTTGACAGTCGGGTTATTCTCCAGTAGAGGGCGAACTTCTGCAGAGATGAATGCAAAAAAAGAAGCCCCTCCCCAGTCCATAACTACCTGGGACCTCCCACCAATGACCCAGTTGTCTTCTCTGCAGGGAGCGAGCAAGACAGAAGATGAAGCTTCTCTTACTTGCAGGTGAGCCAGGCTCGCGCCCGGCCCTTTTTTTGTCCCTATTGCTGCCAGGACTCATTGCTGCCAGGACTCATTCTAAATTTACCCTGTTGAGCCTCCCAGCTTAGGCTGCGGGCCCTGGCAAGGGTAGGAGCACCCTGTGGATGCAGTAGGAGCCGCGCTCCACCGCGAGACCTCATTATGAGTTGTGGTGATCCTGGTATGGGATGCCCCTGTCCCTGCTAGCCTGCGGCCTTATTGCTGCCCGGGTTTTCCCTTTTCCCTCTGGGTCCCTTACTCCCTCGGTGGGGGGGGGGGGGGGTATTGGCTGGCGCGTCTTAACTGGCCTCTCCTTGCATTGATAATTATTATATTCTTAGTATACAGTACGTCCTGCTCCAGATAGATTACTTACACTTGGGTTATCCTCCGCCAGATGGCGCTGCACTGCAGAGACATGCAAAACAGGCTCCTCCCGCCCCTCAAATACCCGGGGACCTCCCACAAATCCCCAGATTTCTCTGCAGTGCTTACTGCGAAAACATGAAATTATCACTGTCGCAGGTGAGCGGGGCTATTGAAGCCTGCGGCCCTGTTGGACTATTCCCACCCGCCCTTGATGTGATGTGCCTCCCAGCCTGGGCTGCGCTGGTCGGGTGAAGGTAGGCAGCACCATGTGTGCTTAAGGAGCGCTGCTCCACCGCAGTCCCCCCACCAAAGGGTAGGCGGTATAGGCTGATGGTGAGCCTTTATGGGATGCCCCTCCCGCATTATTGTCCCATGCCCCGGTACCGGTGGGCCCTGTACAAAGGGCCGCAATCCTCCCTCACTCTCCCTGTAGCCTTCAGGGGGAAAAGAAGGGGGGGGGTGTGGATGTCAGTGTATAGTGATTACATGCATATGGCCCTTTTTGTAATGTCTGCTTTGACTGGTATATGTGGTGTCAACCGCCGCGCTGACTTGTGTTTTTACACTGTAACTGCCGCCGCGCGCGCCTTTTCCTTCCATTGGATGTTCCGCGCCGCGCGGCGGCGTTACCTCAGACGCTTCTGCGTCCTCATTGGCTGCTTGTCGGTTGGGCATCGCGCTCTTCAGGGGGGCGGGGGCGTGGCGGCGCCCCTCGTCACGGCTCACTCTGGCCCGCCCTTCGAGGTACTCGGCGCCATATTGTCTGGTCGCGTGTGTGTGTGTGACGTTCCTACTTACCTTGGTCCATAAGTGCCCTCGTGGGCGGCTTTGTACTTCACTGTAGTGTGTTTTCGGTTCTGACACCCTTCTTCTCATTGTGTCTTTCAGAGGTTGAATCCATTGGCTTCTCCCGGCCCTGTGTAATTGATAGCGGGCCTTGTAAAATTACTCCCACTTCCCTAGCGGGTCATTGGGGCATCCAGGGTTGCTTTATAGCGTCCATCCCTACTGGCATACTGTGCCTAATAATCACCATATGGAGGCATCTAAGGATAATGTGACCGGGGTCCCTTTGGGACAAGACCGGCGGTGTATGGCGTGTGGACAACCTCATGCTGATGCTGACAAGGCATGGGGGTCTGCGTACCCTGTGCTGAGCAAGCGCTGGCTTTGCAATCTGGCCTGCCAGTGGCTTCACCTCGTTTCACTTCACCTTCTCCCCCAAGCTTAAATCTCACTCCTGCTGAGTTGCATACAAGTGGGGATTCTCAGCCTGATGTGTCTTCTGGACTACCTACTGCTGAGCAGATTATTGCGAGGTCTTTAGCGCGTAAGGGCCCTGGTAAGAACCGACACCTGATGCCTTATGATACTGTTTTCCTTATGGGATCTCAGGAGTTTATGAATCTGTGCGGCTATACCCCTTCTGATGAAGGAGAGCTCTTTTCTGACTCGGGCTCATCTGATGAGAGACCAAGGGGTCATGACTATTCTGGCTCTGACCCCTGGGCCCCGGATGACACTGACAGATTATTGACCCAGATCTTTGAGGTTCTGTCTATCTCTCTCCCTGGTGAGGCTCCCAGACAAGGAGGGGAGCGCTTCCATACAGCAACATCACGTTTGGAATTCCTAGAGCAGGCACATTTCCATTCCCTGGTGCTCAAGGAATGGGAGTGCCCCCGTAAACTTCCCAGGGACCCAAGGGATTGGGATAGGAAGTATCCCTTTCCACCTGAGGTGGTTAAATGTTGGTCATTCGCCCCATCCCCCCCCCCCCCCCCCCCCCCGCCCGAGGTGGATGTCCCGATAATAGGGCTATCTAACACCTCTGTCATACACCTCCCTGATTCTACTACCCTGCGGGATGCTGAAGACCGGCACATTGACCTGCTGGCCTCCCACGCCTTTGCATGTGCGGGGACGGCGCTGCGCCCGGTCTGTGCCTCTGCCATTACTGCTGTGGCCACTAGAACCCTCATCAGAAATATGCTTGATAGTGCCTCTGATGATCTCCCTTGTGAGGTGTTTAATGCACTCTCCAGTTGTGATGTGTTTATAAAATGTTCTAGTAGCATTGGATGACACCATCAGAATGTGTGCAAGAACTTCTGCCCTCGTGGCTATATGTCGCTTGGTCTGGCTGCGACAGTGGGGTGCTGACAATGCTGCGAAGAAGGCCCTTACTGGGATCCCCTTTAAGGGGCTACGTCTGTTTGGGGCCCGTCTAGACCTGTTTGGTAAGAGAGGTAAGTTACCCCAGCGCAGACGGCCGTCTCGGGCCCTTCGGGGCCAGGGCCCCCCTTCCTCCCCCCACCATGGTGTTAAACAGGAACCAGGGGTGTGCTTCGGGGGCTCGCGCAGCTCCCTGTCCCAGGAGCAGAAGGCTACATATTGGCTCTTCTGGGGGGGCTATGCCCAAATCCTCTCCCAAGTCTCCTCAAGCATGATGGGGCCCCTCACCCTTCTGGGTGAGGGGACGGCTGCGGCACCTTGCTTAAGTCTGGAGGCATCACTCCTCAGACCGGTGGATTTAGGAGGTAGTGTCCTCCGGCTACAAGATGGTGTTTGCTGTGCGGCCTCCCCTAAGATTATCTGGGTCCGGGTGCTCCTGGTCCCTGCTTCTGCTCAGGTGCTGGCGCAGACCGTGCAAGGTCTGCTGAGTCTGGGGGTCATTTGCAGATTTCCCTTAACAGACAGAGGCAAGGGACCCTACACCAACCCTTTCATAGCCCCCAAAAAAGATGGGTCAGTCTGGCCCATTCTGGATTTACAGATCTTCAGCAAATTGTCAAGTACAGGCGTTTTCCTCATGGAAACTCTGCGATCGGCCATTAGCTCCTTTCGCCCCGGGGGCTTCATGCCGTCTGTGGATATCAATGATGCTTACTTTCACATCCTTGTGTTTTCAGGACACCAAAATTCCTTAGATTCACGTTGGAAGATCAACACTGCCAATTTGTGGCCTTGTCATCTGGCCTCTCTTCAGCTCCCAGAGTGCTCACATAGGTGCTGGCGGGGGTGATGTCTCTGATGAGGCCAAGGGGCGTCCGCGTGCTGCCACTACCTGGACGTTCTCTTCACTTCCCAGTCTCTACATCTGGCAAAGTTGGATACTCAGCTGGTGGTGTCCATTCTGGAGTCATCTGGATGGGTGATCAGCCACCCCAAGTACTCACTGTCCCCTTTCTTGATAACTTCATTCCTAGGAATGAATCTGGACACATTTCAGGCAAGGATATTCCTTTCTCAGAAGAAGGTGGACAATCTGCTTGCACAAGTTCAGTTCCTCCTAGCTGTCCCCGTCCCTTCACCAGGCAGGGGATGCAGCTGGTTGGCCTGATGGTGGCGTGCTTCGGAACGGCCCATGTGCTCAGTCCCTCTCGGGGCTTCTGCAACCTCTCCTATTGTCTGGATGGGACAAGGACCCAGCATCCCTGGACGGGGTCTGTGTGTCTCTCCCCCCCCCCCCCCCCCCCCCCTGGTGAGGAGGTCCTTCTTGTAGTGGATGGACTCTTCTTGCTTCTTGCTCCTTCCTGGGAGACGGTCACCATGGATGCCAGTCTATCAGGTTGGGGGGGGGGGGGGTTTTCTGGAAGTCCCTGTGGTTCCAGGGGAGGTGGGGCCCATTCACCTATCTATGTATTGAATCTGTAAGCGATCAGATTAGTTCTGACTTGCTTGACTACTCATATTTAGGGCTTGCCTGTTCAGGGGCGCACGGTCACTCTGAAGGCAGTTGCCTACATCAATCATCAGGGAGGGACCCGGAGCAATAGGGCCCTCCAGGAAGTGTCTCTGATCCTGATCTGGGTGGAGACCAATGTTCCCTGCATTTCAGCGGTTTACATTTCGGGTGGGGGGGGGGGGGGGGGGGGCCGCAACGGGGTGTTCCAATCTCTGTATCACCGTTGGGGCAACCGGCTGTGGGTCTGTTTGCGTCCTGTCAGTCACAAGTTCCAGGCCTTTATCTCCCTGTCCCAGGATCCTCTGGCCGTGACCACGGTTGCTTCAGTAATGTCATGGCTGGACATTCAGTCTTTGTATGTCTTTTCTCCCATTCCGCGCAAGATTACTCTGGAAGGGGTGCCAGTGATTCTGATGGCCCCCCCAGGTGGCCAAGAAGACTGTGGTTCGCAGACGTGGTGCAGGCGGCAGCAGATCAGTGCTTTCTGCCTGGAGTGCCAGTTCTGCTCACTTAGGGCCCCTCACGCCATCCCATTTGCAAACTCTGGCTTTGACGGTCTGGCTGCTGAAACCTCCATCTTGATGGAGACAGGTTGTCTGCCTCGATGGTTGAGTCCATGGTGAAGGCTGGAAGATTACTTCTTCTTCTTCCATTGTTATTAGGTGTGGCGTACCTACATTGACTGGTGTGAGTCTGGATCTCTTCCCTGTTGGGTGTTCTCAGTTCCCAGGGTTCTGGAATTTTACTGCATGGGTTGGAGTCGGGTCTCTAACTCAGTACCTTGAAGGGTCAGATTCAATCCTGTCTGTCTTTTTTCAGGAGTCTTTTGTTCAGCATTCCTTGATTAAGACTGCTTTTAGGGGGTTACTCATGTGCGTTCCCCATGACAAACTATGGTCCCTGTTTTGGGATTTGGAATTGGTCTTGCCTGCCCTTGCAGAGTGCTCCCTTTGTACCTGTGCAGGATGCTGCCTTGGCCATTCTTACGCTCAAGATTGTATTTCTGGTGGCTATCATTTCTGTCAGACGTGTTTGAGTTGGCGTGCTGTCCATTCAGCCCCTCTACTTTGAGGGGCACTAGGACAAGGTGTTTCGTTTCAAACCTGATTTCTGTCTTTAGCTAGTGTCTGCCTTCCTTTGAATCAGGATAAGGTTCTTCCTTCTTTTTGCCCTAACTCTAGCGATGCTAGGAGAGAGTTTTTGCACTCTTTGGATGTGGTTAGGTGTCTGAAGCACTATCTGGTGGCTACTGCACCCTTCAGAAAAAATTGATGCTTTTTTTGTGGTCCCTTCTGGTCCTAGGAAGGGTTTGGCTCCTGCCAAGTCTACTATCAGCAAGTGGATTCGTCAGGCTGTGATTCAGGCCTACTCTGCTAAGGGGAAGAATTCCCCCTTCGCCTTACTGCTCATTCTACTTGTGCTATTGGTGCCTGTTGGACCTTCCGGCACCAGGCTTCTGTTGAACAAGTTTGCAAGGCCGCTACTTGGTCTTCTGTTCATACTTTTTCAAGGTTTTACAAGGTTGATGTTAAAGTGGACCAACACCCAGGATTTTGACTATCCTGGGTCTTGGTCCACTTCGGTGGGGCACCCCCGATCGGGGTGCCCCGCTGTGTGAAACCCCCCCTAACCCCCCGAAAAACTCACCTCTCCCCGCTCCCAGCGCCGACGTACAAGGGGAGAACTGGAACGTCTAAGCGGCGGCGGCCGCCGCCGCCTCCCTCGCGTCACTTTTGACGCGCGCGCGCGCCCGCGCCGGCCATTCGCAGACGGCCGGCGCGGAGGCGCGCACGCCTACAGGGGCGCGAGGGAGGCGGCGGCGGCCGGCGAAGATAAGGTAGGTGAGTTGGGGTGTTTGGGGGGGGTTTCACCCCGCGGGACATCCCGATCTCGGATGTCCCGCGGGGTGGGGGGTGATCGGCCCGGGAATCTTATAGATTCCCGGGCCGATCACCCCAGGGTGTTGGTCCACTTTAAGGCCTCAGCTGTTGCTGTTTTTTGGCCGCGAGGTTTTGCAGGTGGCAGTGGTTTAAACTGTCTGCTGTTTCCTTTTTTATTGGGGATCCCACCCTACTTTATGGACACTGCTATTGGATGTCCCAAGTGTAAGTAATCTATCTGGAGCAGGACGTACTGTATACTAAGAATAATACAATTCTGTGAAATACTCACCTGTAGAATTGATATTATAAGTATACAGTACGCCCTGCTCCACCCCACGCTGGTTTTTCCATTATTCTGGATCCCCCTGTATGGTGATTGTTATCATTGTTATAGTTACCAGTTTTTGGTTGTTAAATTCTCCCTGCTTCTTTTCAATGCTGGGGATTTGTGGGAGGTCCCCGGGTATTTGAGGGGCCGGGAGGAGCCTGTTTTGCATCTCTCTGCAGTGCAGCGCCATCTGGCGGAAGATAACCCAAGTGTAAGTAATCTATCTGGAGCAGGACGTACTGTATACTTATAATATCAATTCTACAGGTGAGTATTTCACAGAATTGTATTTTTATGGATTTTTATGGTGTGTGTGTGTTTTTCTGTTGGGTGCTTCACACTGGGTATATATGCTTGTGTGGTCCGCCTGGCAGTAATCCCTGATGAATCGGTTGCAAGATGGCTCCCTGTCAGCCTGATTGAAATTCACTCAGGCTGTGTGTGTGTGTGTGAAAGGGGGCGGGGCCGGGCGCCCAGCCGCGGTAGCCCTGCCCACTCGTCGGCGAGTTTTTTGCAGAGCCTTCTTCTGGCCAGATACGCGCTGCAGGGAGGGGGCGTGGCCTGGAAATCGCGCCTTCGGCGTTGGCACGCCCCCCTTCTTCTTCCTGGGTCCGGTTACCTCAAGGCCAGGGGCCATCTTGGTGCTTCCTGCGTGGCTATGTCTGCTCTTAGGGGTCAGGTAGGGGCCTGTTGGCCGTTTTTTCCTTGTATTGGGGGTCACTCTCTGGTGGGGTGGCCCTGGTGTGTGTGTTTTTGAAAATTTTTTGTTGTATATATCTGTATATATGTTCAGATGCTATTATTAGTTACTGA
The DNA here is from genome assembly GCA_027917425.1 of Gastrophryne carolinensis. Classification (NCBI taxonomy): domain Eukaryota; kingdom Metazoa; phylum Chordata; class Amphibia; order Anura; family Microhylidae; genus Gastrophryne; species Gastrophryne carolinensis. The sequence continues at coordinate 132,189,700 of CM051239.1, forward strand.
TATGCCTATTGTGCATTGCAGATTGCTTCATATTGTGCATATTAAGGGGTTTCTCCTGGTCCTGGGGTCCCTAGTTTAAAATTGATCTCCAAATCCTCCCACCGGGACATTTAAGGGGCATCCCGGGTTGCTTAAGCGTAATTCCCTGCTGTCTTGCGACTGACCACTAAAAAATCACCATATGGAGGCTCCACAGGATACTGGGCTCGGGCTCACCTTGGGGCAAGCCCGCCCATGTGTGGGGCATCCCTTACGGGAGAGCATGTACCGATCTGTACTCCATGCGCTCATAAGGCCATAACGCGGAAGTCTGGTTCCCAGCCTTCTGGGTCGGCTCCTCTCGCTTCATCACCCGCTTGATCCGTACCCCGAGTGACATTGGTGCCAGCAGGGAGTCGCAGTCGGATGTTGGTGTCAGATTGGCCAGCATTGAGAAGTTTATTGGTAGCATAGTGGGCAAGAATGCCCAAGCTAAAAAGAGACATTTGTTGTCGGCACAGCCCGTGTGGGACGCTGACTATGGATTTGTCTGATTATTCCCCTTTAGAGGAGGGGGAAGTGTTTGAGGAGACAGAGTCTGATTTTGTACAGTCTGGTGATGCTTTTGTTGGGCAGGCACCTGGGGATGCTGTAGATACGGCTGCTGTATTCCTAGTATGTCACACCCCCCACTTCCCGATATTCATGACACTTGGGAACCCGGCCTGTAGAGGGCGATCTTGCAGAGATGACATGGAAAAAAGGAGCCCCTCCTGGTCCATAAGTACTGGGTTCCTCCCACTATTCCTCAGTCTTTTCGTCTCTGCAGTCGGCGAAGCATTCAGAAGATGACTCTCCTTCAAGCTGCAGGTAGCCGGGTTTGCCCCGGCCCTTTTTTTCTCTATTTCTGTCTGAAACTCTTTAAATCTGTTTGTTTAAATCTGTTTGGTTATATTGTATGCCTCCCAGCCCTGGCTGTGTGGTTCAGGCAAAGGTAGATACATACACCTTCTGGTGTATACAGGAGTATTACTCCTCCGTGAGACCTAAATGTGGGTAGGCGGCTTCCGGGTTGGTGTTCCCGGCATGGGATGCCCCTGTCCCTTTATAATCCCCTTGTGCCTTATGGGTGCTTTTCTATCCCCTCCCCTTAGTTCTCCTTTACCTTCCCCTGCTGGGTAAAAAGGAGGGGGGAAGGGGGGTCGTTATCTGGGCTTATTGGTCACCATGCACACAAAAAAAAAAAAGATATATAAAATAAGTCTTTATTTCTTATTTTTATTATGTATGTTTTACTATGCTATTTAATAGGAAATGTTTTATTTAGAATTTCCTATCTCTGTCTAGGCAGCATTAAAGCTTTGTTTTCTGGCTGTGTTCATATTTGAATTTTCCCTCCATTTTTGGCCATGTGATCCTGGAAGTGGGCGGGGCTTAGGCATGCTTTTATTCAGAGAGCACCTATATGCTCTGTTTGACTTCCTGTTTCTTGCTTCCCTGTGGCCTTACCTCATGATGTGAGCTTATAGCATGGGCTGTGAGTACCCTTCAGCTTGGCTGAGCTGTGAGTACCCTTCAGCTTGGCTGAAGGGAGTTTTTTTCTGTCATTTATTTATATTGTGTGCATTTGGTGACTGTTTTTTTGTTTCTCTGTAGGTAGAAACTCCTTATTTAAAAAGGGGTTTCTCCTCGTCCTTATATATAAAAAAAAAAAAAAAAAGCCCTAAAGCCTTTTTTGGGGGTCCATTTGTGTTTCAATCCTCCCACTTGGGGCTATTTAAAGGGGCATCCCGGGTAGCAATTGCGTAAATCCCATATATACTTGGCGACTATAATCAATTATAGTATAATACTAAACATATGGAGGCATCCCAGGATAACGGACATGCAATTCCCTCTGCACAGACTCGGCAATGTTTTGGATGTGGGGCATTCCTTGTTGGGGATAACGCAATTCTTTGCGTCCCTTGTGCACAATTAACTATTATGCAGCAAACTGAGGCCCAGGCTTCAGGACCTGCGGCTAATGCCTCATCTCTTACTCCGCCATGTCTTGTCGTACCCCCAATGATATTGTCATGGGTGGTGAGTCGCATGCTGATTTATGTGCCAGATTGGCTCATCTTGAAAGGTTAATGTCTACCTCTGTGCCTAAGAAGGCCTCAGCTAAAAGAAAGCACTTAACTCATGCCGCTCCGGCAAGTGAGTCAGACTATTGTGAATTGCTTGATTGGTCTGATCCTTCTCAGTTAGAAGAAGGAGAATTATTATGAGGAATCAGATGTTTCTGATGAACAGCAATTTGTTGGTACTGAGGTTCAGCAGGTTGAAGCAAGTGTTGTGTATACCCCAAAACCTCTTGCTCCGTTATTAGAGGTTTTGGTTATTACTCCTCCTGAAGTAGTCCCTCCTCAAAAAGGGGAATTCTTTGGAGCCTCTAAACCTTGTTTAGAATTTCCAAATCAAAAGCATTTTGATGAAATTATTCTTAAAGAATGGGAGAAGCCTGCGCGGCTTCCTGGCATTCCCTTGGGCTGGGACAAGAAATATCCCTTCCCAGCTCATACTGTTAAGCGTTGGTCATCACCACCTGTGCCCACCGCTCTGGGCATGTTTACACTCACTGCACGGATGGCTTAAATGTGGAGGACAAATTCCTATGTGTGTGCAAGCATATCTATGCACGCAATGGCCATCTATGCATTAATATTTCATTAATTTATAGAGAGACTGGATTTTTAAAAGTTACTCTGCTCATGGGTGGATGCCCCTGTGCTTAATTTATCCAATTCTTGTGTTGCATTCTCCTGACTCCACTACACTTAAAGATGGAGAGGATAAGCGTATTGATCAAATGGCGTGCCACGCTTTTTCCAGTGTGGGCTTGGCCTTGCTGCCTGTTGGTGCTTCGGCACTCATGACAGTGGCTATTAGGTCTGTTGTGAGAGACCTAATGAATTACTCAGGGCTTGATCCGGCCTCTGATGAGTTCGCCGCTCTTAAGCGATGTGAGATGTTTGCATCTTTTGTACTTTCTGCCTTAGATGATACTCTGCTCATGTGCAGCAGAACCTCTGCCTTGTTAGTCGCCATCCGGCGTTCAGTATGGTTGCGGCAGTAGGCAGCTGATATTGTAGCTAAGAAATCGCTTACAGCGCCCCCCTTTGTGGGATTGCGCCTCTTTGGAGAAAGAATTGGATTCTGTCACTAAAGGAGGTAAATTACCTCAGCGTAAGAAACGTCGTTCCTATCGTGGAATAGAGGAAAGGGACGTGGCCGTCCAAGTCAGAATTGGGGGTCCAAAACCAAATCTGCCACTAAGCCTGCTCAACAATGAGGGGACGCCCTCACCCTTACGGGTGGGGGGACGGCTGCGGTTCTTCTTCCAGGTCTGGGTTCAGAAGGCATCAGACAATTGGGTTCTGGAAGTAGTCTCTTCCGGTTACTAACTGGAATTCGAGTCCCGGCCTCCTCCCAGAGTTTTCATGTCCCGGATGCCGTCAGATCCGGCAATTGCGCTGGGACTGCGGGCAGCAGTAGCGAATCTGTTAAATATGGCTGTTATCGGCCTAGTGCCTCCAGCGGAAAGGGGTTTGGGGTTTTACTCCAACCTATTCACGGTACCCAAAAAGGACGGCTCTGTTCGGCCTATCCTAGCCCTAAGGAGACTCAATCAATTTATCAGTTTCGGAAAATTCCACATGGAGTCTCTGCGATCAACGAACGATGCTCTCCGTCAGGGGGACTTCATGACATCCATAGACATCAAGGATGCTCGATAGAAGACCAGCATTATCAATTTGTGGCCCTGCCATTCGGGCTTACCTCGGCCCCAAGAGTCTTTACCAAGATGCTGGCAGGAGTGATGACTATATTCAGGGTCCAGGGCATCCGCATTGTGCCTTTTCTGGACGATCTTCTTATCGTGGCCTCCTCCCTCGAACAATCAGACTTGGACACCAGGATGGTGGTCTCTACGCTAGAGAGGTTCGGATGGGTAATAAGCTACCCCAAATCCTCTCTCTGTCCGTCCAGGGAAATTCCCTTCCTGGGCCTGATTCTGGAATGGTTCTGATTCAGGACTTGATTCGTCTATTCTTGTCCAACCCTCGTCAGTCTATCTGTCTAGGGATGAGACTAGTGGGATTGATGGTAGCTGCATTCGAGGCAGTCCCGTTTGCCCAGTTTCACATAAGGACGCTCCAGCTCTTCCTCTTGGGAAAGTGGGACAGGTGCCCACTATCATTGAATCAGACTTGTCTATTCTCTCCCCACGTTTTGCAGTCCCTTCAGTGGTGGTTAATATCGCAAAACCTCCAGAAGGGCAAGTCATTTCTGACTCCGCGTTGGGAACTGGTTACAACGGATGCCAGCCTGGTGGGCTGGGGGGGGGGGCTTCTGGAAGAAGCATCAGTTCCAAGGATTGTGGGGGCCTCAGGAGGCTCATTCTCCAATCAGTGTATTAGAACTTCGGGCCGTACATCTTATTCTACTTCGACTGACCCATTTCTTACAGGGTCTGCCAGTTCAGATTCGGTCAGACAACCGAACAGCTGTTGCCTACATCAATCACCAGGGAGGGATTCGCAGTTGGGGTGCCCTCCGGGAAGTGTCTCTGATCCTTCAGTGGGCAGAGATCAATGTTCCCTGCATATCAGCAGTTTACATTCCGGGGATAGAGAATGTGGAGGCAGACTCCCTGAGCAGGGGATGTTCTTGCCAGGGAGAATGGTCTCTCAATCCAAGGGTCTTTCAGTTCCTCTGTCACAAGTGGGGGACTCCACGGTTGGACCTGTTTGCTTCTCGTCACAATCACAAGCTGCCAGCTTGTGTCTCTATCCCAGGATCCTCTGGCAGTGGCAGCGGATGCCATGTCTCTAGCCTGGAAGGATCTGGGGTTCCTATATCTGTTTCCCCCATTCTCCATGATCAGCAAGGTGGTGCGCAAGCTAGCACTGGAGGAGGTGCCAGCAATTCTGGCGGCCAAGACGTCTGGTACGCAGACGTCGTATGGCTGGCAGTGGATCGTTTCCATCTGCCTCTTCTTTCAGATCTCATCACTCAGGGTCAACTTTGTTACCCCAATTTACAAACGCTGGCTTTGACGGCATGGCTGCTGAAGTCTCCATCTTGAAAGAAGAAGGTCTTTCTGATGTGGTTATTCAGACTCTTATTAGAGCTAGGAAGAAGTCTTGGAGGTCTTATATTGATTGGTGTGAATCCAGGGCTTTGCCCTGTAGAGTATTTTCTATTCCTAGAATTATGGAATATCTGCAACGAGGTCTGGATATGGGATTCCAGATTAGTACTTTGAAAGGGCAAGTCTCTGCCTTGGCAATTTTCTTTCAAAGATCGTTTGCTCTTCATCATTTGGTTAAGACCTTTTTCCAAGGAGTCGCACATGTGCGGCCTCCTAGAAAGCCTTTACTTCCTGTTTGGGATCTTAATTTGGTGCTTTCGGCTATGCAAACTGCTCCCTTTGAGCCATTGCAGGATATTCCTCTTCCTATTCTTACTCAGAAGGTTGCCTTTTTGGTTGCTATAACTTCTGTCCGCCGAGTTTCTGAACGGGCGGCCCCCTCGAAAAGCTGTAGTTCCTGTTTGGGATTTGAATTTGGTTCTTTTGGCTCTGTAGGGTCCGCCTTTTGAGCAGCTACATGCTATTGCTCTTTCGGTTCTCACTCAGAAGGTTGCCTTTTTGGTGGTGATTACCTCGGTTCGGCGTGTCTGAGTTGGCGGCTCTGTCGATTCAGGCCCCTTACTTTGAGAGACACCAGGATAAGGTGGTTTTTCGTTTTAAACCGGATTTCCTTCCTAAGGTGGTGTCTGCTTTCCACCTCAATCCACCTCAATTGTTCTCCCTTCCTTGTGTCCTAAGCCTAATAATGACAAGGAGAGGGTTCTGCACAACTTGGATGTTGTTCGCTGTGTGAAGTACTATTTGGTGACTATTTCTTCCTTCTGCAAGACGGACACTTTTTTCGTGGTGCCCTGCGGGCCCAGGAAAGGTTTGGCGCCTGCTAAGCCTATGATTAGCAAATGGATTTGTCAGGCCATTGTTGGGGTTTATTCTGCTAAGGGGAGGACTCCCCCGTTTAGGGTCACTGCGCACTCTACTCGTGCTGTGGGTGCCTCCTGGGCTTTTCAGCACCAGGCTTCTGTTGAACAAGTTTGTAAGGCTGCTACTTGGTCTTCTGTTCATACTTTTTCCAAGTTTTACAAGGTTGATGTGCGGGCTTCAGCGGATGCTGTTTTTGGCCGCAAGGTTCTGCAAGCTGCAGTGGTTTGAGTTGGTGCATTCTTTACTGTTTATGGTTCCCACCCTTGACGGACACTGCTTTTGGATGTCCCGACTGTCAAGACTTATTGAAGCGGAGTGTATGTCACACTTGGAATAATACCGTTTTGTGATTACTCACCTTTAAAACGGATATTATAAGTGTGACATACACTCCGCTTCACCCACCCTGTTTGGTATTCTGGATCCTTTATATGGTGAACCATTGTTTCTTTTTTTTTTGTTAATATTGTTATATTTGGTTCTTCCTGGTCCCTTTACTGCTATTTTACACTGGGGAATTGGTGGGAGGTCTCAGGTAGTTATGGACTGGGCGGGGCTTCTTTTTTTGCATTCATCTCTGAAGAAGTTCGCCCTCTACTGGAGAATCACCCGACTGTCAAGACTTATTGAAGCGGAGTGTATGTCACACTTATAATATCCGTTTTAAAGGTGAGTAATCACAAAACTGTATTTTTCATTGTGCCCAAAAAAGGATAAGTCCATCAGACCTATCCTGGATTTAAAGCTTCTCAACAAGTTTGTCAGATTCAGACACTTTCGCATGGAGACTCTGCGCTCAGCTGTGACATTCCTACGCCCAGGGGACTTCATGACCTCTGTAGACATCAAGGATGCTTACCTTCACGTACCTATCTTTCCAGGTCATCAGAGATTCCTCAGGTTCGCTCTGGAGGATCAGCACTGCCAATTTGTGGCCTTGCCCTTCGCCCTCACCTCGGCCCCCAGGGTATTCACCAAGGTGCTGGCAGGAGTGATGGCTCTGCTGAGATCTCGGGGCATTCACATTCTTCCCTACCTGGACGACATGCTTATCGCTTCTCAGTCCTTCCATCAGGCAGGGCTGGACACTCAGCGGGTGGTGTCCACACTGGAATCATTCAGCTGGGTGATCAATCACCCCAAATCTTCAGCTCAGGTCAAGATCTTTCTTCCTCAGCAGAAGGTGGAGGTCCTTCAAGAGAAAGTTCAGCTCCTGCTGTCTTGTCCTCATCCATTCATCAGGCAGGGAATGCAGCTGCTGGGCCTGATGGTGTCCTGCTTCGAGGCGGTTCCATATGCTCAGTTCCACATGAGTCCTCTTCGCTTCACCTCCTGTCAGTATGGGATCGGGACCTTGTGTCCCTGAATCAGGTGTTTGTCTTGTCCCCTCAGGTCAGGCGGTCTCTAGTGTGGTGGCTGGACTCAAGGGACCTGCTGAGGGGCAGGTCCTTTCTGGCCCCCTGCTGGGAGACTGTCACCACGGATGCCAGTCTGACAGGTTGGGGGGGGGGGGGGGATTCTGTAAGTCCCCTGAAATTCCAGGGTCAGGTCCTCAGGAGGCCCTTGCCCCTATCAACATTCTGGAATAGACGGCAATCAGGTTGGTTCTCGCCCACTTAACCCCACGCCTGAGGGGTCGGGCTGTTCATGTCCGCTCGGACAACCAGACGGCAGTTTCCTACATCAATCATCGGGGAGGGACCTGGCGCAAGAGGGCCCTCAAGGAGGTGTCCCTGATACTGTCCTGGGCGGAGGAAAATGTTCCCTGCATCTCAGCTGTGTACATCCCGGGAGTGGAGAATCTGGAGGCAGACTCTCTGAGCAGGGGGAGCTCTCGTCTGGTAGAGTGGTCCCTCAGCAGCAGGGCGTTTCCCTCCCTGTGCTACCGCTGGGATCATCCGGATGTGGATCTGTTTGCGTCCTGTCACAATCACAAGCTTCCAGTCTTTGTCTCTCTGTCCCAGGATCCTCTGGCCTTGGCCACGTATGCCCTGGCAATGTCTTGGACGAGGTTCCAGCTCCTGTATGTGTTTCCCCCGTTTCCACTGCTGGGCAGGGTGCTGCGCAAGATAGTTCAGGAAGGGGTGCCAACCATCCTGGTGGCCCCCTGTTGGCCAAGAAGAGTGTGGTTCGCAGACATCGTGCAGTTGGCAGTAGATCAGTACGCCCTGCCACTGGTTCCAGATCTGCTCACTCAGTGACACCTACGCCACCCCAATTTACAAACGCTGGCATTGACGGCCTGGCTGTTGAACCCTCCATCTTGATGGAAAAAGGGCTGCCTGCCTCGGTGGTGAATATCATGATCAGGGCTAGGAAGAGGTCCTCTTCTTCCATCTATTATAGGGTTTGGCGCACTTACATTGACTGGTGTGAGTCCCACTCGCTTCCCTGTTGTGTTTTTTCTATTCCTAGGATTCTGGAGTTTCTCCAACATGGTTTGGATCTGGGTCTTCAGCTCAGTACTCTGAAAGGCCATGTGTCTGCTTTGGCTATTTTTTTTCCAAAGATCCTTTGCTCAGCATCCCCTGGTCAAGACCTTTTTCCAGGGGGTTACTCACGTGCGTCCCCCACGTAAGCCTATGTTACCAGTCTGGGACTTGAACTTGGTCTTATCTGCCCTGCAGGGGTCTCCCTTTGAGCCCTTGCAAGGGGCTCCTTTGTCCATTCTTACGCTTAAGGTGGTCTTTTTTTAGGCGTGTTTCTGAGTTGGCAGCGCTTTCCATCAAGCCGCCTTATTTTGAGAGACACCAGGACATGGTGGTGTTTCGTTTTAAGCCAGGTTTTCTGCCTAAGGTTGTTTCTGCCTTTCATCTCAATCAGGACATTGTTTTGCCTTCTCTGTGTCCTAATCCCAGTAACCCTAAGGAAAGGGTTTTGCATTATTTGGACGTAGTCAGAACTCTGAAGTTCTATTTGGTGGCTACTGAATCCTTCAGGAAGACTGATGCTCTTTTTGTGCTTCCGTCTGGACCTAAGAAAGTTCTGGCTCTGGCTAAGTCCACTATCAGCAAGTGGTTACGTCAGGCTGTGATACAGGCCTACTCTGCCTCCCTTCTGCCTTACTGCTCATTCTACTCGTGCTATTGGTGCCTCTTGGGCTTTACAGCACCAAGCTTCTGTTGAACAAGTTTGCAAGGTCGCTTCTTGGTCTTCTGTTCATACTTTTTCAAAGTTTTACAAGGTTGATGTTAGGGCCTCAGCTGATGCCACTTTCGGCAGCAAGGTTCTGCAGGCGGCAGTGGTTTAAACTGTCTGCTGTTACTTTTGGGGTTCCCACCCTACCTTACGGACATTGCTATTGGATGTCCCAAGTGTAAGGAATATCTCCTGGAACAGGACGTGCTGTATACTTAGAATAATACAATTCTGTGATTACTCACCTGTAGAATTGGTATTATATGTATACAGCACGAACTGTCTTCTTGCAGATCGTGAAAATGGTTTCCATAAAACACACATTTTCCAACACAAGAATATATACTAGTATGGCTCAGCACCAAAAATCTGTCGAAATTACTTTTCTTTAATAAAGACTAGTTGTATAGACCTATTTAAAGAGAGATACTGCATTCTAGAGGCTCATTGATATGGGAGCTGATTTACCAGACCATATTCTGAATTGTAGCAAAGGATTATCATTAATTTACAAATGGAATAAATATTTCTGTTTTGGGTTCACTTGATTTGACAAGATGGAATTGATCTGTCCTGAAGTGCATGTCAAGTCTGAAAATATATATTTGCTTAATGTAAATGAACCAGATAAACTTTTTTGAATATTTGAGTCCACATTTGACATAACGTGGTACAAAAAACTGTTTTCATACATTACTCTACAGATCATATCTCAGGATGAAGCAGACCGAAGAGGCAAAGTGTATGATAAATACATGTGCAGCTTCCTGTTCAACTTGAACAATGGTAAGTTTAAGCTGCCAGGTTGTGAAAAAAAAATACGTTTTCAGGAAGGGTTTAGTTCCTCTCTGGTTGGGCTTCCTGGATAACCCTGCTATGTGTATCCCCCTGGATCACCCAAAAACTCAGCTGTTTTGGTTCCCACATGGGCTGCTCAGCCATCCAATCAGCGGTATTCATTCAATTCAGATTTCCTTTGCCACGCTGAGCGGTATGGAAATGTGCATAGAACAATTGCCATCAGCTGCATCCCCGCTCACCGAGCTGTGGGTTTTCCTGTATTTTTATGTTAGCAAATGTATTTTATGGAAGCAGTTTTCACTACTTGTAATTTCTTATAGCCAACTGTTCACCAGGATCTACAAGAATATAAATGTGAGCCCTGTACACACAGAATGCTACTGCTGGGCATGTGTAAGGTTGGATGAGTTCCCTCACTTTAGCAGCAGCCATAGCGGCAACGTTCTTTGTGTACAGTGCTCTGCCTGTAGATCTTGGTGTACAGCTGCCAATAACAGTTTGGAGGTAGTGAAAACTGTTTCCCTAAAGCATGCATTTGGTAACATAAGAATACAAAAATAAGATCAGCCCAGCCCCTTGATGATGTCCTTTTTAGTACAAAAAAAATATTTTTTAAAAATGAAACCCTATCATTCACTTAGATACTCTTTGGAGATCAAACATTAGTCGAAGGTTGTTGCATGACTCCTTGTCATAGCCTAACTCTAGAAGCGGAGTCTCCCATCCCAAGTGTAAGCCTTTCAACTTATGAGTGAATACACGGCAGCTCTTACAAAGATTTTTTTATTTTGGTCACTTGTAGTAATTTATTATTTTAATTTATATTATTATTATTTTTTTTTTTTAATCGTGGGATGACAATTCAGAGCCCATCTGATCCATGCTAATCCCCTGCTGTTGTACTTTGCACTTGTATGTGGTATGGCACGCTACTATTGTCAGGCAGAATTTTCTTCTTGAAATAGCGGACCCCGCTTGTTCCCTTGATGGACGACCCTGCTGTGATATAAATAACCTATATTCTAAGTGTGCCATACACTCCACTTCGGTCTTCATGACATCTGGGTAATCTCCAGTAGAGGGCAAACTTCTGCAGAGATGAATATGCAAAAAAAGAAAGTCCATACATACCTGGGACCTCCCACCATTTCCCCAGTTCCTTCTCTGCAGAGAATGCGACAAGACAGAAGATGAGGACTTCTCTACTTACAGGTAAGCCGGGCTCACGCCCGGCCTTCTGATTATCACTATTCTAAATTGCCCTATATTGAGCCTCCCAGCTTGGGCTGCGGGTCCTGGTGAAGGTAGGGTGCAGCAGGAGCACTGCTCCACCGTGAGACCTCACATTGGGGTAGGCGGTTTTCCTGGTTTCTTGGTGATCCTGGTGTGGGATGCCCTGTCCCGTTAGGCTTATGGCCGGCTCCTGGCAGGATTCCCCCCTTCTGGGTCCCTTATTCCCCTCCGGGGGGGGGGGGGGGGGGGGGTGTTGCCTGGCCTGGCCGATATTTTGTTTTCCTGAGCCCTTGTCCCTGTGTGCTGAGTGTTTCACTTTGTGTGTGTGTGAGTGCTTGCTGCATTACTGGCCAACAGGGACGGATTACAGCCTGGGGGAGCTTCTCCCTCTCAGGCTGCGTTCGGGAAGGGGGCTCTCGGCACGGCTTCGGTAGCCCCGCCCCCTTATTTGGCGCGATTACAGTGCTCGTTGTCTAGGGGTCCGCGTTGCTGGGAGGGGGCGTGGCCTCGGCAAACGCGTGTTCTGCGCTGGCCCACCCTCCCCCTGCTCTCCCTCAGATACGAGGCTGCATGGGGGCCATCTTCTCTGGCAGGCCGCTTTGCACATCAGGGGTGGTAAGGGCCTGATGGCCATCTCCTTAGCTTGTGTGTGTGTGGGTGCCTCGATTTAGCGGGGGCCCCCACTGGTCTCAAACATGTGTGGGTGTGCTTGTGCCTTAATTGCACTGTCTGGCTGGGATGTGGTATGTGTGTGTGTGTGTGTGTGTGTGTGTGTGTGTGTGTATATATATATATATATATATATATATATATATATATATATATATATATATATATATATATTTATATATTCCTATATATTTACATTGTGTGGCTGCAAGATCAAATGCTGTGGTTTTTTACATGTATGTTATGGCCATTTTTACACAGCTCTGCTATTATGTTGCTTGTTTTGTGTGTTACAGGTTGCCCTGTATATGTGCATATTAAGGGGTCCCTCCTGGTCCTGGGGTCCCTAGTTCAAAAAATTGTCCACCTAAAATCCTCCCACCGGGACTTTTAAGGGGCATCCCGGGTTGCTTATGCGTAATTCCCTGCGGTCTTGCGACTGACCACAAAAATTCACCATATGGAGGCTCCGCAGGATACTGGGCTCGGGATCCCGTTGGGACAATCCGGGCCATGTGTGGGGTGCGGGGTATCCCTTACGGGAGAGAATGTGCTGATCTGTATACCATGCGCACAAAAGGCCATAACGCGGCAGTCTGGTACCCAGTCTTCTGGGTCGGCTCCTCCCGCTTCATCGCCTTCCCCTCCACACCTTATCCGTACCCCAAGTGACATTGGTACCAGTGGGGAGTCGCTTTCTCATGTTTGGGCTAGGTTGGCCAGCATCGAGAAAATGATTGCTAGCACGGTGGGCCAGAAGGCCCAGGCTAAAGAGAGACATTTGTCGTCGGCCCAGCCATTGTGGGATATTGACGACGAGTCCGCTGAATTGTCCGATTATTCCCTGTTAGAGGAGGGGGAATTGTATCAGGATTCATAGGCTGACTATGTTCAGTCTGGGAATTCCAATGTCGGGCAGGCGCTGGGGGATGCCGTAGATACGGCCACTGTTTTGTCACATTTATTGGAGGTGTTGGATATTGACCCGCCTGCGGCGCCCCCTCTTGAGAAGGGGGAATTTTTTGGGGCCTGAAAGCCCCGTCTGGAATTCCCTACCCAGGGTCATTTTGATGCGCTGATACTTAGAGAATGGGAGAGGCCCAGTCGGCTTCCTGGTGTGCCTCAAGGATGGGATAAGAAATATCCTTTTCTGGTGGAGGCGGTTAAGCGCTGGTCTTCTCCTCCCGAGGTTGACGCGCCTGTTTTAGGTTTGACCAACTCTTCTGTGGCATCTGCCCTGGTGTCGCTTGCTACCATGTCTCTTCTCAGGGACTGGCTGAATAACGCTCAGTTTGATCCAGCTGGCGCTGAGTTCGCTATCCTTAAGAAGTGCGAATTGTTCATGGATTTTGTCATGGCTATGCGCAGATTGGTCTGGCTCCGCCAGTGGACAGCGGACGTTGGAGCCAAGAAGTCGCTCACAGCTCTTCCCTTCTTGGGTTCGCGGCTGTTTGGAGATAAATTGGATGCTGTTGCCAAAGGTAAGTTACCTCAGCGGAGGAAACAGCGCCGCCCTTTTCGGGGGGCGGGCTCGTTCACTCCTTCCTTTCGAGGGGCCAGAGCGTCTAGGGGTTTGGCCTTCTCAGGTGTCAGGGGTTCGTCCTGGAACAGAGGCAGAGGTCGGGCTCGTCCCGCGGCTGCCTGGGGTTCCAAGCCCAAGCCTGCCGTTTAAACCTGCTCAGCAATGAAGGGGCGCCCTCACCCGCAAGGGTGGGGGGGGCGGCTGCGGCTCTTCTTCCAGGTCTGGGCCCGGGAGGTCACAGACTATTGGATCTTGGAAGTGGTCTCCTCCGGGTACAAACTGGAGTTCGAGTACTGGCCGCCCCCAAGATTCTTAAGGTCTCGGGTGCCCTCGGACCCTCAGGCTGCACAGGGGCTCCTGTTAGCAGTCAAAAACCTTCTGGACATGGGGGTTATATGCCCGGTGCCTCTGTCGGAGAGAGGCGGGGGTTTCTACTCCAACCTTTTCACAGTTCCCAAAAAGGAGGGTTCGGTGAGACCCATTCTAGATCTCAAGGTTCTCAACAGATTTCTCAGAGCCAAAAAGTTCCACATGGAGACTCTGCGCTCGGCTATCAATTCCCTTCTCCAAGGGGATTTTATGACATCCATAGACCTCAAGGATGCATATCTGCATGTCCCAATTTTTCAGGCACATCAGAGATTCCTCCGATTTGCGGTGGAGGATCAACATCAGTTTGTAGCACTTCCCTTCGGTGTGACCTCGGCACCGAGGGTCTTCACCAAGGTTTTGGCGGGCATAATGGGTCTGCTCAGATCTCAGGGCATTTGCATTGTGCCTTATCTGGACGATCTGTTGATATCAGCTTCTTCCCTTCATCAGGCGGAGCTGGACACCCACCAGGTGGTGTCAACCCTGGAGAGGTTCGGGTGGGCGATCAACCGCACCAAGTCTTCTCTCTCCCCGTCTCGTGTGATTTCATTTCTGGGCATGAATCTGGATACCAGTCGGGCCAGAGTGTTTCTGCCCCCGACCAAGGTGCAGGGGATTCAGGGCCTGATCCGTCGTCTTCTAGCCAGTCCTTGTCCCTCTATACGACAGGGGATGAAACTGGTGGTTTTGATGGTATCCTCCTTCGAGGCGGTGCCGTTTGCACAGTTTCACATGAGATCGCTTCAGCTTCACCTATTGACGTATTAGGACAGGTGCCCACAGTCATTGGATCAACCTTTCAGGATGTCTCCAGGGTTCGGCAGTCCTTTCGGTGGTGGCTGGACTCGAGCAATCTGGTGAAGGGCAGATCCTTTCTGGTCCCTTGTTGGGAGACGGTTACCACGGATGCCAGCCTGTCGGGCTGGGGAGTTTATTGGAAGAGTCATCAGTTCAGCGGGGTGTGGGGTCCCCAGGAGGCTCACACCCCCATCAATGTATTGGAGCTCAGAGCCATTCAACTGGTTCTGGCTCGGCTGACCCCGCATTTACGGAGTCTTCCGGTTCAGGTTCGTTCGGACAACCGAACGGCTGTGGCTTACATAAATCACCAAGGAGGGACTCGCAGCAGGAGTGCCCTCAGGGAAGTCTCTCTGATCCTGCACTGGGCGGAGAGCAATGTTCCTTGCCTTTTCGGCAGTCTACATTCCGGGAGTGGAGAACACGGAGGCGGATGCCCTGAGCAGGGGATCCTCTCGCCACGGAGAGTGGTCTCTCAACCCCGAGGTTTTTTCTGGATCTTTGCCGCAAGTGGACTCCGGAGGTGGATCTCTCTTCCTCGAGGCACAATCACAAACTTCCGGCCTTTGTGTCTTTCTCAGGATCCCCTGTCTTCCCTTGCTGCCGGACCTGCTATCTCAGGGTCATCTTCTTTACCCCAATTTACAAACGCTGGCTTTGACGGCTTGGCTGCTGAAACCTTCATCTTGAAAGAGGAAGGTTTGTCTGAGGCTGTTGTTCAGACCCTGATTAGGGCTAGGAAGCGGTCCTCTTCTGGCATTTACTATAGGACTTGGAGGTCCTATATTGATTGGTGTGAGGCTAGGGCCTTGCCTTGAAGGGTTTTTCTATACCCAGGATTTTGGAGTTTCTTCAGCATAATCTGGATCTTGGGTTCCAGCTTAGTACCTTGAAAGGACAGGTTTCTGCTCTGTCAGTTTTCTTCCAGAGGTCTTTTGCTTTACACCCGCTGGTTAAGACTTTTTTCCAAGGGGTCGCGCATGTGCGGCCCCCTCGGAAGGCTGTAGTTCCTGTTTGGGATTTGAATTTGGTTCTTTCGGCTCTGCAGGGTCCTCCTTTTGTGCCGTTACAGGATGTTGCTCTTTCGTTCTCACTCAGAAGGTTGCTTTCTTGGTGGCTATTACCTCTGTTCGGCGTGTCTTTGAGTTGGCGGCCCTGTCGATTCAGGCCCCTTACTTTGAGAGACACCAGGATAAGGTGGTTTTTCGTTTTAAGCCGGATTTCCTTCCTAAGGTGGTGTCTGCTTTCCACCTCAATCAGGACATTGTTCTCCCTTCCTTGTGTCCTAAGCCTAACAATGACAAGGAGAGGGTTCTGCACAATTTGGACGTTGTTCTCTGTGTGAAGTACTATTTGGTGACTACTTCTTCCGTCCGCAAGACGGACGCTTTTTTCGTGGTGCCCTGCGGGCCCATGAAAAGTTTGGCGCCTGCTAAGTCTACGATTAGCGAATGGATTCGTCAGGCCGTTGTTGGGGCCTATTCTGCTAAGGGGAGGACTCCCCCTTTTAGTGTCACTGCGCACTCTACTCGTGCTGTTGGTGCATCCTGGGCTTTTCAGCACCAGGCTTCTGTTGAACAAGTTTGTAAGGCTGCTACTTGGTCTTCCGTTCATACTTTTTCCAAGTTTTACAAGGTTGATGTGCGGGCTTCAGCGGATGCTGTTTTTGGCCGCAAGGTTCTGCAAGCTGCAGTGGTTTGAGTTGGTACATTCTTTACTGTTTCTGGTTCCCACCCATGACGGACACTGCTATTGGATGTCCCAGATGTCATGAAGACTGAAGTGGAGTGTATGACACACTTAGAATAATACCGTTTTATGAGTACTCACCTTTTAAACGGGTATTATGAGTGTGCCATACGCTCCACTTCGCCCCACCCCTTTTTTTCTGGTATTCTGGAGCTTTTATATGGTGAACCATTGGTTTTGATTGTTAAGGTTATAATTGGTTCTTCTTGGTCCCTTTACTGCTTTTATACACTGGGGAATTGGTGGGAGGTCCCAGGTATGTATGGACCGGGAGGGGCTTTCTTTTTTTGCATATTCATCTCTGCAGAAGTTCGCCCTCTACTGGAGATTACCCAGATGTCATGAAGATTGAAGTGGAGTGTATGGCACACTCATAATACCCGTTTTAAAGGTGAGTACTCACAAAACGGTATTTTTTGTCCCATTATTTTTAAGTTGGATGATTGGACATAAATCTCTCGAATGTCTTTACAGAAGGCAAAGCAATGCAAAAAGGCTTTATGCTCTTAATGTATGTTAAATAGTTTTAGGTTACTCAGGTTCACTTTCAGACTGTTACTTATTTTCTCTAGATTTCGTTGTTGATGCAACACGCAAAGGAAACAAAATTCGCTTTGCAAATCATTCTGTGAATCCAAACTGCTATGCAAAAGGTAAGAGCTGCCTATCTATAATGTTATGTAATGGCTGCTTGTTAGCCAACTGCAGAATCCCCACTGAGATGCAGAGGACTCCATGGCATTGCTTTAAAAGAATGTGCACAAGACGCTGCCTGTACTGTCTTTTATATGTAGTAGCTTTTCTTCTGACTTTGGCCATAATGAAATAAAACTTTGGTTACTCTATATGGACTCCTATGAGTTGTGCAGCCAATTGTGCAATGTAACGGCATTACATTTACTTGATTTGACATTTTGATTTCTTTTTCAGTAATGATGGTGAATGGTGACCATAGAATAGGAATTTTTGCAAAGAGAGCCATCCAGACAGGTGAAGAACTATTCTTTGACTACAGGTATGTACTGTTCTCCCTTTAGCTGCCAGGAAGCCTGGTTGACAGATGGTTAGTATTGGAAATCTGGAAATGTTTGCCAAAGTTAACATATATCAACATACATTTACCTTGTACTATACCTAGTACAGATACGGACACCCACCTGCTCACTCCATGACCCATCAGCTTAATTTTTGAGAATTAAGTATCACTGTAGTAGGTCTGCAGCTCTTTGACAGACGTAATGGTTTCTGTTACTGGCTGAGTCTCTGCATCTTGCACACTTAAACGGTTTCTGCACCCTCACATAACCCCCAGATGAACCCAGAGCTTACCTTCTGACTGTTGTCTGTTGTCACAGTGCTGGGCTTCAGCTTGTAAGCATAGCTGTAACTCAGCTACAGACACCTACTTCCTGAACAACCAGAGCCTCCCCTCACAATCTGTCCCCAATCTGCTTGGCCAGGCGGATTGGAATGTCTAATTTTCCCCTCCTAACGTCCCAACCACTCCTCCTACTTCAGAGCGGTGGGCAGCTGAAAACAGCATTACGGGCGCCCATCGCTTTCCTCCCTTTCACCTGGCACTGACACATGCGGTGGAGGGAAAAAATGAGATGAGAGAAGCATGGAACGTTCGTTATCAGATTAGTCATAGGGTGGCGCAATGTGATTTTAGAGTATCATTTATACCTATGTTTTATGCTCCATGATTGTAAAATCATTAGACCCTTTGGAAGATGGTTAATTTTTGTAAAAATGTTTGATATTTGCATCAGCGTTTTTCTCATTCGCCGTGTCTTTAGAAAGTCTATGGCGTCTGCATTTTTTGGAGTTAATACGTTTGCGCTTTCTTTTGTTGCAGGTATAGCCAAGCTGATGCTCTGAAATATGTGGGTATTGAGAGAGAAATGGAAATCCCTTGATTCACCAGCTACCTCTTTGTACAACCCATGCCTTATCTTCTTCAGGAATTTCTAATATTGGCTCAATTTTAGCTACAAAGAAAAAGAAAATGAGTTGAAGTTCTGAATTTACTGAGTACTGTACACGTAATTTATAGATGTCAAAAGAGAGAATACCCATTTTGCTTTTTTGCCGGCTGCAAAATGTTTTATACTGATGAACTTTTGGCAATAATGTATTGTGGTACATCTCCCACCTCAATTAAAATATACTTGAACTTCTTTATCTTCTGCGTACCTGGCATCTGGTGTTTCAAGAATATTATTGACTTACTTGTTGCTGTTGATTTAATTTTCATTGAAGTAAAAATGTAATTTAATTTTCATTTTTTGGTGGACGAATTGAGATAGTGGAAGGATAAGTTATGAAATGAAGACTGAATGGATAATCTGGGTAGGGTTTTCTTTTCCTTCCCTCTTTCATTTTCGATTGGGGGAGGAGTGATAGATGGGGAGGTGTAGGAAGATAATTGTTGAATGAAAAAACTTTAGTTACCCGGTAACTTCTTTTCTAAACATCTGAATGGGCAGCATACTTCTGAGAGACCTTATGGCTCCACCCCAGGTAGGAACACATGACCATCAGAAATGAATAAAGCTTTGGCTCCTCCTCCCAACCTCCATTTGTATTCTTAGTATACAGTACGTCCTGCTCCAAATCTAATACTTACACTTGGGATATACTCCGCCAGATGGCGCTGGACTGCAGAGACATCGAAAATAGGCTCCTCCCGGTCCTGCTCCAGACATAGTCCTTACATTTGGGTATACCTCCGCCTTCAGCGCCGTGCACTGCAGAATCATGAAGAAAACAAGCTCCTCCCGGCCCTACATATACCGAGGGACCTCCCACAAATCCCCAGAATTCTCTGCAGTGCTGAACTGCTAAGACATGAAGTATCACGCTCTCGCAGGCGAGCGGGGCTTTACACCCCGAGGCCCTGCGGGCCTATTTCCACCCGTCCTCTCTGTGAAGAATATGCCTCCCAGCCTGGGCTGCGTTGGTCAGGTGAAGGTAGTGTGCTTAACGGAGCCATGCTCCACCGCAATCCCCCACCATAGGGTAGGCGGTTTAGGCTGATGGTGAGCCTCTAGTGGATGCCCCTCCCGCATTATTGCCCCGTGTAGCGGTGGACCCTGTGTAAGGGTCGCCATCCTCCCTCATTCCCCAACTAGTTAGTGGGAAAAGAAAAGGGGGGGGGGGTATGTGTGTGGTGGTCCCTGTGTACCAGTATATCACGCTTATGGCCTTCTTTCTGCCCTTCTTTAACATTGAAATGTCAGAGGCGCGCTGCTTGCTCTTTATTTGGTTTTTGGCTACCGCCGTATGTCTTATGCACAGTTTGCTGCGTTGTCTAGATGCTGTGGAGCCTTTTCCTTACTAGACGTAACGGTTTTTCTACAAATCCTTAAGCGCTTGATTGTATCCTTGCTTTGCCGTTACCTCAGAGCTTCGCGCCCTTCGGAGTGGGCGGGGACTTGAATTGGCGCGCTCCGCGTCACGGCGAGCATCGAGCCCGCCCTTCGAGGATCGCTGGGCGCCATTTTGCTGATCTGCGCGCGCACGTGCTGGCGGTTTCCCTCCTCCCTTGGTCTGTAAGTGCCCTCGCGGGTGACTCCTTTATATGTTTTCCAGCTGCGCATAGCTCTGACACCCATTCTTCTCCTTATGTCTTTCAGACGCTAAGATTCCGGTGGCATCCCCCGGCCTGATATATACCCTAAACGGGTTCACTTTTATATTCTCCCACATTCCTAGTGGGTCTTGAGGCATCCAGGGTCGCGTATAGCATAAATCCCTGCTGGCATATTGCTTTGATAATCACCATATGGAGGCATCTCAGAATTATGTGTCCCGCGGGGACAAGACTGGCTGTGTACTGCATGGGGACCACCCCACGCTGACAGAGCACGGGTCTGCGGACCGTGTGCTGAACAAGCACTGGCCCTGCAATCAGGTTTACCAGTGGCTGCACCTTGCTTCAATACACCTGTCTCCCCTTGTTTAAATCTCACTCCTGATGAGTCGCACTTGAGCGGGGATGACCAGCAGGTGGTGCCGCACAGGCTACCTACGGCTGAGCAGGTGATGCCTGGTTGGCAGAGCGCTTGGGCGCTGGAAAGAAGCGGTCCCTGACGCTTCCTGGTTCTATGTTTCCCAATGAAACTGAAGAGTCTGCTGCTATGCAGGTCCTTGATCCTTCTGATGAAGGTGGACTGTTCTCAGGTTCCGGTTCCTCAGACGAGATATCTTGGACCCGTGATAATTCTGGCCCTGGTTCCTGGGGCCGGTGTGACACTGATAAATTACTTGTAAAGATCTTTGGAGTACTGTCCATCTCTCCTCCGGGAGAGTCTCCCAAGCCCAAGAGGGAGAGTTTCCACACGGCGACGCCGCGCTTGGAATTTCTGGAGCAGGATCATTCCAGGCTCTTATATCTAAGGAATGGGAATCACCTTGTGAACTTACAGGAGTTCCGGGGGTCTGGGATTGGAAGTACCCTTTTCCCCCTGATGTGGTTGGCTGCTAATCAGTCCCTCCAGAGGTGGATGCACCTATTATTGGAGTTGCTAACTCTCCCTTCATGACAGCCTCTACTCATCGTACCCTTCGGGATGCTGAGGACCGGCGCATTGACAGTCTGGCTTCCCACGCCTTTTCGTGTGCAGGGCACAGACCGCTCTGCGCCCGGTCTGTGCCGCGGCCGTCACTGCGGTGACCGCCAGGACCCTTCTTAGGAAGATACTTAACCACCAACCGGATGATCTCCCTTGGGAGGTCTTTAAGGCACTGTCTGATTGTGATGTTTTTGTGAGTTTATTCTCTCAGCGATGGATGACACTGTTAAAATGTGCACTAGAACCTCGGTTCTGCCTATCGGTGGGCCCTATTTAAGTGGCCGCTGACCTCCCTCATTCTCCTTGTAGTCTTCAGAGGAAAAGAGGGGGGGGGTGTAAATGTGTATGCTAAGCATTCTGTGTTTTACACTCTTTTTCCATTCTGTTTAGTCTTGTGTCAGCCGCCGTGCTAACTTGCCTTTACTGTCTTTTTAAAATTGCTGCCGCCGCGCGCTGACTTGGTTCCACGCTTGGCGGCGGCATTACCTCAGGCGCCCGTTTATGACGCGCTCAGCGTATTGCCGATACCGGCCCGCCCCTCGATGTATACTGACGCCATCTTTAACCTGTTGGTTGGCCCATGCGCGACGGACCCCTACCTACCGCGGTCCATAAGTGCCCTCGCGGGCGGCTTTATATCTTTCACTTTTGTATACAGTGTGCTTGCAGGTCTTGTCTGCTTATGTCTTTCAGGTGGGGCGAACCCTTTTGGCTTCTCCCGGCCCTGTATTAGTATATAACTTGTAGGCCTTGTAAAAATAATACTCCTACTTCCCTAGCGGGTTATTGGGGCATCTGGGGTTGCTATATAGCGTTATTCCCTATCGGCGTATAGTGCCGCTATAATCACCATATGGAGGCATCCCAGGATAATGTGACCGGGGTCCCTTCGGGACAAGACCAGCTGTGTGTAGCGTGTGGGCAGCCTCATGCTGACGCTGACAAGGCGCGGGTCTGTGTACCCTGTGCTGAGCAGGTGCTTGCATTGCAATCTGGCCTGCCAGTGGCTGCACCTCGTTTCACTTCGCTTGCTCCCCCAAGCTTAAACCTCACTCCTACTGAGTTGCATACTAGTGGGGATTCTCAGCCTGATGTGTCTTCTAAACTGGCTACTGTTGAGCAGTTGATTGCTAAGTCCTTAGCGTGTAAGGCCCCTTCTAAGAAGCGGCACTTGACGCCTAATGTCACTGTTTTCCCTATGGGAACTGAGGAGTTTGGGAATCTTTGTGGCTATACCCCATCTGATGAAGGGGAGCTCTTTTCTGATTCAGGCTCATCTGATGAGAGACCAAGGGGTCATGACGATTCTGGCTCTGACCCCTGGGCCCCGGATGACACTGACAGATTATTGACCCATATTTTTGAGGTTCTGTCCATATCTCTCCCTGTTGCGGCTCCCAGGCAAAGAGGGGAGCTTTTCCATACAGAAAATCACATTTGGAATTTCCCGAGCAGGCACATTTCCATAACTTTGTGCTCAAGGAATGGGAGCGCCCCAGTAAACTTCCCGGGGTTCCAAAAAGTTGGGATAGGAAGTATCCCTTTCCTGCTGAGGTAGTTAAATGTTGGTCAGCCCCCCCCCCCCCCCCCCCCGAGGTGGATGCCCCGATCCTAGGGCTATCAAACACCTCTGTCATGCATTCCCCTGACTCCACTACCCTGCGGGATGCTGAGGACCGGTGCATTGACCAGCTGGCATCCCACGCCTTTGCATGTGCGGGGACGGCGCTGCGCCCGGTTTGTGCCTCTGCCATTACTGCTGTGGCCACTAGAACCCTTATCAGAAATATGCTTGATGGTGCCCCTGATGATTTGCCTTGTGAGGTGTTTAATGCACTCTCCAGTTGTGATGTTTTTGTAAATTTTGTCCTCTCAGCATTGGATGACACCATCAGAATGTGTGCCAGAACCTCTGCCCTCGTGGTGGCTACACGCCGCTCGGTTTGGCTGCGCCAGTGGGCTGCTGACAACGCTGCCAAGAAGGCCCTCACTGGGTCTTTCTTTAAAGGACTGCATCTGTTTGGGGACCGCCTGGACCTTTTTGCTAAGGGAGGCAGGTTACCCCAGCGCAGGTGGCAATCTTGGCCCTTTTGGGGTCAGGGTTCCTTCTCCCCTTACCGTGGTGCCAGACAGGAGAGGGGGGTTTCCTTTCCTGGGGCCCGGGGAGATTTCTGGGGTGGGGCAGAGGATGTGGACGTCCTGGCTCCTCCTGGGGTCCCAAAGCAAAATCCTCTCCCAAGCCCCCTCAGGCATGATGGGGCGCCCTCACCCATCCGGGTGGGGGGACGGCTGCAGCACTTCGCTCATGTCTGGAGGCTTCATGTCTCAGACCGGTGGATTCAGGAGGTAGTGTCCTCCGGTTACAAGTTGGAGTTTGCTGCCTGTCCCCCTCCAAGATACATCAGATCCCGGATTCCACAGGACCCTGTGTCAGTTCAGGAGCTAGTGCAAGCAGTGCAAGGCCTCCTGGAGCTGGGGGTCATCTGCCAGGTCCCCTTAGGAGAAAAAGGCAACCTATTCACAGTACCCAAAAAAGATGGTTCAGTCAGGCTCTTCCTGGACTTAAAGATCCTCAACAAGTTTGTCAGGGGCAGGCGCTTTCGCATGGAAACTCTGCGCTCTGCCATCAGTTCCCTGCGCCAAGGGGATTTCATGACTTCTGTGGACATCACAGATGCTTATCTTTATATTCTAAGTATGTCACACCCCGCTCCAAGACATTCATTACACTTGGGTATGTTGACCTGTAGATGGCGATCTTGCAGAGATATCAAAAAAAGGCAAGACCCTCCCGGCCCATAAATACCTGGGACCTCCCACTCATTACCCACTCTTTCATCTCTGCAGTGGCGAGCAAGTCAAAAGATGTCTCCTCCTTGCAGCTAGCCGGGATGACTCCCAGCCCCCCTTCTTTCGTCTATTTCTGCCCAGATCCCCTTGTTTAATATTCCCTGCCTCCCAGCCTAGGCTACTGGTCTGGGCAAAGGTAGTTGGCACCCCTGGTGCTTAGGAGCCGTGAGACCCCATAACAAGGGGTAGGCGGCTATCTGAGTTGGTGATCCCGGTTTGGGATGCCTTGGCCCTTCCCTGGCATGGATTCCCCTTCTCCCAGGTACCTCCAGCGCGCTAAGAGTGCTGTCCGCAATGGCGGCAGCGAGCCCATGAGGGCTTCTCCTACGGCCCGCCCCGTGCTGAGAGCGCGGCTTTTCATGTCCCGGCTTCGGGCCGGGAGGGGCGGGGCCGGGCGCGACGCGTGAACCGCACCGGCCCGCCCGCCCTCCCTCCTCCTACTGCACACTGCGCGTCGTTACCTGCGGTACCGAGGGTCGGGTGAGGGGCCTGATGGCCATCACTGTCATTGTTATTATCTGCTATACATTTAGCATGGTCTGAGTGTGTGCTTGTGTTCCAGGTGGACCATTGATCATATTAAGGGGGGTTCTCCCGGTCCAGGGTCCCTGATTACTTTTTAGCTGGCTTAAAATCCTCCCACTCGGGACTTAAAGGGGCATCCCGGGTTGCATTATTGCGTAATTCCCAAAAATAAAAAGAGCGTTGTACACATTGCCCCTCGGGGCAATCCAGGCTGTGTTTGGGGTGTGGGGTATCCCTTTTGGGGGCTGATGTATTTCTATGTGTACCCTGTGCGCAGCGGTCTATTACGTGGCAGACCGGATCTCAGGCGTCTGGTTCTGCTCCGCCGGTCCCCCCCCCCCCCCCCCCCCCCGTCTCCCCCTCGCCTGACACGTGCTTGTGATTGGTCATTAGCGGGGAGTCGCAATCTGCGGTGTGTGCCAGATTGGCCAATCTTGAAAAATTGTTTTCTAGTGCCTTCGCCAAAAAGGCCACAGCAAAGAGGAAACATTTGTATTCGGCTGCGCAGGCCTTTGATAGGGAGGACTTTGACTGGATTGGTCTGATTGCTCCCCGCGTGAGGAAGGGGAGCTGTATGAGGGGTCTGATGACTCCGACGATCAGCAGTTTGTGGGCGCTGATACCGAGCAGGGCCAGGGGGATTCCTCGGATACATCCAGAGTCCTGGCTCAGGTGTTTGAGGTCCTGGCTATTTCTCCCCCCGGAGCGGCTCCTCCGCTGAAGGGGGAGTTCTTTGAAGAGACGAAGCCCCGCTTGGAATTTCCTTATCAAAAGCATTTTGATGGTATCATTCGCAAGGAATGGGAGAGGCCGACACGGCTTCCGGGTGTCCCACCGGGTTGGGACAAGAAATATCCCTTTCCGGCGGACGCAGTGAAGCACTGGTCATCTCCCCCCGAGGTGGATGCTCCTGTTTTGGGGTTGTCTAGCTCCTCAGTCCTTCATTCTCAGGAGTGCACTACCCTCAAGGATGGTGAGGATAAACGCATTGCTGCCAGGTCAGTTGTTAGAGGATTATTGACCTCTTCCGGGCTTGACCCGGCTAGTGAGGAGTTTGCCGACCTTAAGCACTGTGAGTTATTTTTGTCCTTCGTGCTGTCTGCCCTGGATGACACATTGGTGATGTGTAGCAGAGCTACGGCCCTGCTTGTGGCTATCCACCGGTCGGTTTGGTTACGTCAGTGGGCGGCTGATTTTGTGTCCAAAAAGTCGCTCACGGCCCTTCCCTTTGTGGGATTGCGACTCTTTGGAGAAAAATTGGATTCGGTGGCAAAGGGAGGTAGGTTACCTCAGCGTAAGAAGCAGCGTCGCCCTTTTCGGGGGGCAGCTTCCTTCTCTGTCCTTCATGGGGCTAGAGTTGGCAGGGGTTCGGCCTCCCCTTCGTCCAGAGGTGATTCCTGGCCTAGGGGCAGGGGTCGGGCCCGTCCAGGACACAGTTGGGGCTCCAAGCCTAGAGCCGCTGCCAAGTCGGCTCAACAATGAGGGGGCGCCCTCACCTTTGCGGGTGGGGGGACGGTTGCAACTCTTTTCCCAGGTCTGGGTCCAGGAGGTCAGGGTCAGGGTGTTCCTCCCCAGAGCCAAGGTTCCTCTGATTCAAGAATTGACTCAGCGTCTCCTATCCATCCCCCGCCGTCCATCCGGCTAGGGATGCGACTGGTGGGATTGATGGTGGCGTCGTTCGAGGCGGTTCCCTTTGCACAGTTTCAAACAAGGACGCTCCAGCTCCATCTCTTGGCGGCTTGGGACGGGTCCCCGCTGTCATTGGATCAGTCTTTTCTGATGTCCCCCGGGTGCGGCGTTCCCTTCGGTGGTGGCTGAAACCAAGCAATCTGATGAGGGGCAGATCCTTTCTGACCCCTCGTTGGGAGACGGTCACCACGGACGCCAGCCTGTCAGGTTGGGGGGAATTTTGGAAGGATCTTCAGTTTCAGGGTCTGTGGGGGCCTCTGGAGGCTCACGATCCCATCAATGTTCTGGAGTTGAGAGCCATCAGGTTGGTTCTGGCTCACTTGACTCATCAGTTGCGGGGCCTACCGGTTCAAGTTCGGTCGGACAATCGGTCGGCGGTCGCCTACATCAATCACCAGGGAGGGACTCGCATCAGGCGTGCCCTCAGGGAAGTGTCTTTAATCCTGGATTGGGCAGAGCACAATGTCCCATGCATCTCGGCGGTGTACATTCCGGGAATGGAGAACACGGAGGCGGACTCCCTGAGCAGGGGGTCGTCTCGCCCGGGGGTAATAGTCGCTCAACCCCAAGGTCTCTCGGCCGCTTTGCCACCTTTGGGGGACTCCGGAGGTGGACCTCTTTGCCTCTCGTCACAATCACAAGCTTCCGCCATTTGTGTCTCTCTCACGGGATCCGCTGGCTCTGGCAGCGGATGCCATGTCTCTGAACTGGAGGGATCTGGGGTTTCTGTACCTGTTCCCTCTGTTTCTCATGGTGGGCAGAGTGGTGCGCAAGCTGGCCCTAGAGGGTGCGTCAGCAATCCTGGTGGCTCCAAGGTGGCCAAGACAGGTTTGGTTCGCAGACGTGGTAAGGTTGGCTGAGGATCAGTTAGACCTGCCCCTTCTGCCAGATCTGCTCACTCAGGGTCCACTACTCTACCCCAATTTACGAACGCTGGCTTTGACGGCGTGGTTGCTGAAACCTCAATCTTGAGGGAGGAAGGTCTTTCTGATGCTGTCATTCAGACTCTGGTTAGGGCTAGAAAGCAGTCTTCCTCTGCCATCTATTATAGGACTTGGAGGTCTTATATTGATTGGTGTGAGGTAAAGGCCTTGCCTTGCAGGGCGTTTTCTGTCCCTAGGGTCTTGGAATTTCTGCAACATGGTCTGGACCAAGGTTTGCAGCTCAGTACGCTGAAAGGGCACGTTTCTGCCCTGGCCGTGTTCTTTCAAAAGTCTTTTGCTCTTCATCCTCTGGTTAAGACCTTTCCAGGGGGTTACGCATGTCCGTCCTCCTAGGAAGCCTTTGCTCCCAGTGTGGGATTTGAATTTGGTTTTGTCTGCCTTGCAGGGTCCTCCGTTTGAACCTTTGCAGGATATTGCACTTTCTACGCTTACTCAGAAGGTTGTTTTTCTGGTTGCCATCACTTCTGTTCGGCGTGTTTCGGAGTTGGCAGCCTTGTCTATTTCGGCTCCTTACTTTGAGAGGCATCAGGACAAGGTTGTTTTCCGCTTCAAGCCAGATTTCCTTCCTAAGGTGGTCTCTGCTTTTCATCTGAATCAAGCTATTGTTGTCAACCTGCACAGCGCTAAATAGCCTTATATGTCTACACTGGATGCTGGCTGAAATGGGCCCACACACCCGAAAAACAGGCCACAATCAGTGCATAAGGGAAAAGGCCTGCCAGCTCAGACCCAAATGCCCACAAAGTCAGCCGCTCAACAGAAATACCAGTATGTAATTTATTATATTAGTAGAAAAGCTTTATTTAATACTAGCCGAAACATACCTTAAAAACAGTTAAAAACATGATTGCTGGGACTGGTGTATAAAGGACTACTTTACATATATAATGGTAGTGTCAAATCTATTATGCACTCAAAAACATGGTATATACACAAAGCAAAATTAGATATAATTATGATTATGCCCCGGAGTTCCTCCTCGGAACCGTGCCTATAATATGTGCAAAGAATATTAAGCAGAAGAGCAAGTAGTGCCAATAGTTCTATGCAAAGATAAAGGGCCTGGTAAGGCCAGATAAAAAGCAGTGCAAGAAAGTGACCGTGAAGGTTAAAGTGCTGAGTGCAGAAAAAGTGCAAAGTGCTTAGAAAAAGAGAAGCTCCAGGGCATATATATTTGAGCTGCTAACACAATGGCAGCTAATCAAAACTCCATGAAAACAGTATCCAAAAACAATCTACATTACCACATAATGAGATGATAGGGTCCTACTCCACCGACATTCCCAGCATGCCAGCACCACTGACGCGTTGCGTGGCAACTAGATTCTGCCACTTCATCAGAGTGGCCTTACCAGGCTCTTTATCTTTGCATATAACTATTGGCACTTCTTGCTCTTCTGCTTAATATTCTTTGCACATATTATAGGCACGGTTCCTAGGAGGAACTCCGGGGCATAATCCTAATTATATCTCATTTTGCTTTGTGTATATACCATGTTTTTGAGTGCATAATAGATTTTACACTACCAGCAATGTTTTTAACTGATTTTAAGGTATGTTTCGGCTAGTATTAAATAAAGCTTTTCTACTAATATAATAAATTACATACTGGTATTTCTGTTGAGCGGCTGACTTTGTGGGCTTTTGGGTCTGAGCTGGCAGGCCTTTTCCCTTATGCAATCAAGATATTGTTCTTCCCTCCTTGTGTCCTAAGCCCAGCAACGACAAAGAGAGGGTATTGCATTCTTTGGATGTGGTTTGCTGTGGTGGCTACTTCTCTTTTTCGTAGGACTGACGCCCTTTTTGTGGTGCCCTCTGGGCCTAGGAAGGGTTTGGCTCCTGCCAAGTCTTCCATTAGTAAATGGATTTGCTAGGCCATTGTTGGGGCCTATTCTGCCAAGGTGAAGGTTCCCCCTTTTCGTGTTACTGCTCATTCTACTCGTGCTGTTGGGGCGTCCTGGGCCTTCCAGCACCAGGGTTCTGTTGAGCAGGTTTGTAAGGCTGCTACTTGGTCTTCGGTTCACACTATTCTAAGCATACAGCACGTCCTGCTCCATCTATAATACAATATAATATAATCCTCCGCCAGAGGGCGCTGTTCACTGCAGACATGCAAAAACAGGCTCCTCCCGGCCCTTCATATACACAGGGACCTCCCACAAATCCCCAGATTTCTCTGCAGTGCTGAACTGCGAAGACATGAAGTATCACGCTCTCGCAGGCGAGCGGGGCTTTACAGCCCGTGGCCCTGTGGGACTATTTCCACCCATCCTCTTTATGAAGAATATGCCTCCCAGCCTGGGCTGTGTTGGTCGGTTGAAGGTAGGCAGCACCTTGTGTGCTTAACGGAGCCATGCTCCACCGCAATCCCCCACCATAGGGTAGGCGGTTAGGCTGATGGTGAGCCTCTAATGGATGCCCCTCCCGCATTGTTGCCCGTGCCCCTCACAGAGTTAGTCCCTGGACGCAGGTCTGCTTCTCCCTCGCTTCCTCCCGTAGCTCGGAGGGAAAGAAAGGGGGGGGGGGTTATGTCTGGCAGTCCTAGTGCAATGTAACACGTTTAAGGCCTTTGATCTTTTTTTGTACTTGGGTGTCAGTGTCGCGCTCCTTGCTCCACATAAGTTTATGGTTGCGAGCTTGTTTGTCCTTTCATTAACATTAGTGTACTGATGACAGCAACATTATGTATGTGCGTTCTATCCACTACTGTCTTTCTCTTTTCGTTGGTTAGAGCTTCGCGCTCTTTGGGGGAGGCGGGGACTCTGCATGACGCGCTCCGCGTCACAGCCAGATCAGGCCCGCCCCTCGAGGTTCGCTTGGCGCCATTTTGACAATCTTCGCGCACGGTGCGATCCGCCTCCTCCCTTGGTCATGTAAGTGCCCTCTGGGCGGTATTTGTTCTATGTGTTTTATTCGGCTGCGCATGGCACTGACACCACCCCTCTTGTCCCATTATGTCTTTCAGACGCCAGGACTTCGGTGGCAACATATTCTCCCACTTCCTAGCGGATCTTGGGGCATCCAGGGTTGCCTATCCGTAAATCCCTGCGGTCATACTGCTCAGATAATCACCATATGGAGGTATCTCAGAATTATGTACCCGGGGTCCCTCTGGGATATGAGCGGGGATGACCAGCAAGCCATGCCGCGCATGCTGCCTACGGCAGAGCAGGTGCTGTCTGGATTGGCAGAGCGTATGGGCCCTGGAAAGAAGCGGAGGCTCTCCGGTTCCTAACGATACCGATGACTCTGCTGATATGCAGGACCTTGATCCTTCTGAGGAAGGTGAGCTATTCTCAGATTCGGGCTCCTCGGATGAGATGCCCGGGAGCTGTGATGATTCTGGGCCCGGTTCTTGGGGCCTGTGTGACACAGATGAACTTCTTATTAAGATCTTTGAGGTTTTGTCAATCTCCCCTCCTGGAGAGGCACCCAAGCCTAAGAAGGAGAGTTTCCACACAGCGCCGCTGCGCTTGGAGTTCCTGGAACAGGATCATTTCCAGAATCTTATATCCCAAGAATGGGAATCACCTTGTAAACTTAAAGGGGTCCCAGGGGTCTGGGATTGGAAGTACCCTTTCCCTCCTGATGTGGTTAACATTTGGTCAGCACCTCTTGTGGTGGATGCACCGATTATAGGGGTTGCTAACCCCCCCTTCATGACGGCTCCTTATTACTGTACCCTTCGGGATGCTGAGGACCGGCGCATTGACAGACTGGCTTCCCACGCCTTTTCGTGTGCAGGGATGGCTCTGTGCCGAGGCCATCACGGTGGTGGCCGCCAGGACTCTTGTTAGAAAAGTACTTGACCACCGACCTGAAGACCTCCCCTGGGGGGTGTTTAATGCGCTATCAGACTGTGATGTGTTTGTGAGGTTCATCCTCTCAGCGCTGATGACACCGTTAAGATGTGTGCTAGAACCTCTGCCCTTGTGGTAGCTATTCGCCGCCTGGTCTGGCTGCGACAGTAGGGTGCTGACCATGCTACGAAAAAGGCTCTCACTGGCCTTCCCTTCAGAGGACGGCGACTATTTGGGGCCCGTTTGGACCTTTTTGGAAAAAAGGGTAAGGCACCCCTACGCAGAAGGCCGTCCCGGCCTCCCCGGGGCAGGGCCACCTCTCCACCTCCCTACATTAGTGTCAAACGCGAACCTGAGGTGTGCTTCCAACCGTTCGGTGTGGATTTCCACCATGGGGTGGGCAGGCAACGCCCTGGGCCCTCTGGCAGGGCTAAGTCCAAATCTGCCAAGACCTCCCAAGCATGAAGGGATGCCCTCGCCCTTCTGGACGAGGGTACTGCTGCAGCAGCTGTCTCCCATCTAGGAATGTACCTTCTCCTTCTGGTGGTTCCAGGAGGTAGTTCCCCTGGACACAGGATAGCATTTGCTGGGCGGTCCCTCTCAGTGGTTGTCAGGGTGCTTCTAGCCCCTGTTTTTCCCTCAGTAATTGGTGCAGGCTGTACTAGGCCTACAGAGTTTGGCCTTACTTACAGGTTGCCCTTAAAGTGGACCAACACCTAGGATTTTGACTATCCTGGGTTTTGGTCCACTTCGGCGGGGCACCCCGATCGGGGGTGCCCCGCTGTGTGAAACCCCCCAGAAACCCCAAAAAACTCACCTCTCAACGCTCCCACGTGAACGCCGCAGCCAATCCCCGCCAACGTCCAGGCGGGGATCAGGAACGTCCAAGCCGCTTCCGCCGCCGCCTCCCGCGCGTCACTCTCCGCGCGCGCCCCCCCGCCGGCCATTCACAGAGGGCCTTCGCGGGCACGCGCACGTCTGGAGGGGCGCGCGGAAGCGGCGGCGGATCAGGTAAGATGTTTTTGGGGTTTCTGGGGGGTTTCACCCCGCGGGACATCCCGATCTCGGATGTCCCGTGGGGTGGGAGATGATCGGCCCGGGAATCTTATAGATTTCCGGGCCGATCACCCCTGGGTGTTGGTCCTCTTTAACAGAATGGGGCTATGGCCTCTATATTAACCTTCGTCCTTCCCTCAACAGTATGAGGCAGTCTGGGCCACGCTGGCCTATGGTAGGCCTGGCAATTCTACTCTCACAGGTAGTCCCTATATGACATCTCTGTCTTGGGACACAGGCGCCCTGTGCAAGGGGGGCTTCCGGCCTCCTGTGGAGTTCTAGATCTTCTTAGTTCCTCTGTGTCTGCTGGACACCAAGACCGTTACTAAGCGGTGTGGCAGGACCAACCCTGCGGATTGAGGCATTGTTTTTGGCCTCTCTTTTGCTCCCAGGCTACCCGCCATGGCGCGAATGGGGGTGATGTCTCGGACATGCCTGGGGGGGTGTCCGCATTAGGACCTACAGGGTCGTCTTCCTTACTCCCCAATCTCTACGTCAGGCCGAGTGGATTGGTCGGCCGGCAGTGTCCCCTGGGAGTTACTGGATGGGTGCTCAGTCACCTCAATCCCTCTTGGTCCCTTATCCGATATCTCCATTCCTTGGATTCGGTGCAGGCTTGAGCCTTCTTCCTTGGCAACAAGTGGACTCCTGGTTACGGGGGCTCTGTCCCCCTTTGCTGACATCTTACTTTCACCAGGCAGGATTGCAGCTGGTGGGCCCGTTGGTGGCGTATCAGATGATGTCCCTTATATACCGAGCCCTTGGGCTCTTCGGCACAGTAGGTTATTCATGTTCAAGGGCCCTGTCAGGGGGCACCCCCTTCCTTACTTGCATCTTCCTGTGAATGGTCACCTTGGGTACCAAGTCTCGCAGGTTGGCGGGGGGGGGGGGATTTCTTCCACAACCCCCCGTGGTTCCTAGGTAGGGTCCCCTAGAGGGTCCATCTTACCTACTGGTTTTGTTGAAAAGGTGTGCCTTCCGTTGACTCTATACGGCTGGACTTCTCCTATTTTAGGACCTGTCTATTTGGGGAATCTTGGCCTGTTGTAAGACAAAGGCCTGTTTTATTATTGGTCTGGAGCTTGAAGCAGGATGATCCCTCTGGAGGGTTCCTGATCCTGATCTGGGTGGGGGTCTACGCCCCCTGCTCCTCAGCGGTTTTCGCTCCAATGGATGCCTTTCAGTGGCAGGTTATGCTATCCTGGTGTCGCTCTGAGAGACAACTAGGGTGGCTCTGTTGGGTCTCGCTTATACCACAGGGGCTCCGCCCTTGTTTTTACTGTCCCAGAATATTCTGACTCTGGTCATGGGGGCTTAGTAAAATTATGCATAGACTTTCTATTTTATATGCCTTCTCTTCGTTCACCCTACTATGTGGGGTTCTGCGCACGGTTGTGCTGATAGAGAGACCCGTGAGATTGATGGCCCCTGGGTGGCCTTGTGAACTTTGGTTCACAGATGCTTCTGCTGAGGTCTGCTGACCTGTACGCTTTCTCAGGAGTGCGGTTCTGCCCTTGTCAGGCCCCTCCTTTTGTCGTCTCAATCTACAGACTCTAGTCTGGGGCTTGACAGCTGATTCATTCACCCCTTGGAGACGGGCTTGTCTTCTGGGTGGCTTGGTATATGGGGGACTAGGAGCAAGCTTCCTTGGCTTCCTCTTCCTCCGTCTATTGTGGTTCATGGTGTACCCATATTGGGGCCTTATTTTTTAATAATGCTGAAGTAAGGGGTCTACATTCCCTCACCAGGTGTTGAAATTTTCCTGGTTGTTTCTTGTCCCTTAGGGGGACTGATGCCCTTTGGGGTCTGCGGGCGCCTCCTTATGTATGCGCCTGAGCTCGTTTGCCTCCAGGGCCAATGCGCCCTTTGGACTGATCTTACTTGGATGGTTCCCTTCCTGGTCCTGAGTAAAGGTTTCGGCTTCTTGCTGATCCTTGTTATTGAAGGGGTCAGTATTCCCGCCTGTCTGACGGGAGACCAGTTTTCATTTCCCCATTGGGGAGAGTTCTAAGTTTTACGAGGCTTCTGTTGCCTGTGGGCTGGTTGGGCCGTTACACTGGCCTATTCCTTTAAGGGGGAAGAATCTCCCTCTCTCGTTTTATTCCTTTATATTGGTGTTTGGGTACCTTTGGCCCTTCAGCACCAGGTTTTCTGTTAAATAAGTTGCTAGACCGTTGCTTGTCTCTGTTCATACCTTTCAAAGGTTTTGTTATGAGATTGACGTTAGAGCCTTTGCTCATGTCCTACTTGGTAGCAAAGTTTTGCAGGTGACAGCGCCTTTACTGTCGTCTGTGCCTTTTTTGGGGGATCCCACCCTACCTTATGGACACTGCTATTGGATGTCCCATGTGTAAGTATTATAGATGGAGCAGGACGTGCTGTATGCTTAGAATAATACAATTCTGTGAAGTACTCACCTGTAGAATTGGTATCATACGCATACAGCACGTCCTGCTCCACCCCACCCTGGTTTTACATTTTTCTGGATCCCCTGTATGGTGATTGTTATTACTATTGTTACCAGTTGGTGGTTGGTTTCTCCCGGCTTCTTTTCTCACTGCTTTTCAACACTGGGGATTTGTGGGAGGTCCTTGGGTATATGAAGGGCCAGGAGGAGCCTGTTTTTGCATGTCTGCAGTGAACCGCGCCCTCTGGCGGAGGATTACCCATGTGTAAGTATTATAGATGGAGCAGGACGTGCTGTATGCGTATAATACCAATTCTACATGTGAGTACTTCACAGAATTGTATTTTTTCCAAGTTACAAGGTTGATGTTCGGGCCTCAGCGGATGCTGTTTTTGGCCGCAAAGTTCTGCAAGCTGCAGTGGTTTAAGTTTGTGATTTGTTGCCTTGTTTTTTGGATCCCCACCCTTTATGGACACTGCTATTGGATGTCCCAAGTGTAATGAATGTCTTGAAGTGGGGTGTGTGACATATTTAGAATAATACCATTTTGTGAATACTCACCTGTAAAATGGGTATTATAAGTATGTCACACACCCCGCTTCACCCTGCCCTTTTGTATTCTGGATCCTTTATATGGTGAACCTTTGTTAGTTTTAATTGGCTTTCCTGGTCCCTTTACCTTACTGCTATCTTTATACTGGGTAATGAGTGGGAGGTCCCAGGTATTTATGGGCCGGGAGAGTCTTGCCTTTTTTTGATATCATCTCTGCAAGATCACCATCTACAGGTCAGTATACCCAAGTATAATGAATCTCTTGAAGCGGGGTGTGTGACTTAAAATACCCATTTTACAGGTGAGTATTCACAAAATGGTATTATTCCTGTGTTCCCAGGTCATCAAAGGTTCCTCAGGTTCGCTCTGATGGATCAACACTACCAGTTTGTGGCTTTGCCCTTTGGCCTCACTTCAGCTCCCAGGGTGTTCACCAAGGTGCTGGCTGGCGTGATGTCTCTGCTCAGATGTCAGGGCGTCCGCGTGCTTCCCTATCTGGACGACATTTACATCACTTCCCAGTCTCTACATCAGGCAGAGTTGGATACTCAGCTGGTGGTGTCCACTCTGGAGTCATTTGGATGGGTGATCAACCGCCCCAAGTCCTCATTCCTAGGAATGAATCTGGATACAGTTCAGGCAAGGATCTTCCTTCCTCAACAGAAGGTGGACAGTCTGATTTCACAGGCTCAGTCCCTCCTATCTTTTCCCCATCCCTCAATCAGGCAGGGGATGCAGCTGGTGGGCCTGATGGTGGCGTGCTTCGAGGCGGTCCCTTATGCTCAGTTCCACTTGAGGCCTCTGCAACTTCACCTATTGTCAGTATGGGACAAGGACCCAGTGTCCCTGGACAGGGTCTGTATGCTCTCCCCCCTGGTCAGGAGGTCCCTCTCGTGGTGGATGGACTCAAGGAACCTGTTGGGGGCAGATCCTTTCTTGCCTCTTCCTCAGAGACGGTCACCACGGATGCCAGTCTGTCAGGTTGGGGGGGGGGGGGTTCTGGAAGTCCCTGCGGTTCCAGGCGAGGTGGGGCCCTCAGGAGGCCCACACACCTATCAATGTCTTGGAACTGCGGGCGATCAGGCTAGTTCTGGCTCACTTGACTACTCACCTTTGGGGCCTGCCTGTTCAGGTGCGCTCGGACAACCAGACGGCAGTTGCCAACATCAATCATCAGGGAGGGACCCGGAGCAAGAGGGCCCTCCAGGAAGCGTGTCTGATCCTGACTTCGGTGGAGGCCAATGTCCCCTGCATATCAGCTGTGTACATCCCGGGGGTGGAAAATCGCCTGGCGGACTCTCTGAGCAGGGGTACCTCTCGCCAAGGAGAATGGTCCCTATGCAGCAGGGTGTTTCATCTCTCTGTGTCACCATTGGGGCCAACCAGATGTGGATCTGTTTGCGTCCTGCCACAATCACAAGCTCCCAGCTTTTGTCTCTCTGTCCCAGGATCCTCTGGCCTTGACCTCGGATGCGCTAGCAATGTCATGGAAGGACTTTCAGTTCCTGTATGTCTTCCCTCCAATCCCCCTGCTGGGCAGGGTTCTGCGCAAGATTGCTCTGGAAGGGGTGCCAACAATTCTGGTGGCCAAGAAGAGTGTGGTTCGCAGACGTGGTGCAGCTGGCAGTAGATCAGTACGTTCTGCCCTTGGTGCCAGATCTGCTCACTCAGGGTTCACTACGCCATCCCAATTTACAAACTATGGCTTTGACGACTTGGCTGCTGAAACCTCCATCTTGATGGAGAAGGGGCTGTCTTCCTCTATTGTGGATATTTTGATTTAAGCTAGGAAGAAGTCTTCCTCTTCCATTTATTACAGGGTTTGGTGTGCCTACATTGACTGGTGTGAGTCTAAGTCTCTTCCCTGTCGTGTGTTCTCTATTCCCAGGATCCTGGAGTTCCTGCTGCATGGGTTGGAGATGGGGCTCCAACTCAGTACTCTGAAGGGTCAGGTTTCTGCCCTGGCTATTTTCTTCCAGAAGTCCTTTGCTCAGCACCCTCTGATCAGGACTTTTTTCCAGGGGGTCACTCATGTGCGCCCACCACGTAAGCCTATGGTGCCTGTTTGGGATCTGAACTTGGTTTTGTCAGCCTTGCAGGGTGCTCCTTTTGAACCTGTGCAGGATGCTGCCTTGGCCATTCTTACGCTCAAGAATGTGTTTCTGGTGGCTATCACTTCTGTCAGGCGTGTGTCGAGTTGGCGGCGCTTTCCATTCAGGCCCCCTACTATGAGAGACACCAGGACAAGGTGGTGTTTCGTTTCAAACCTGACTTTCTGCCTAAGGTAGTGTCTGCCTTTCATTTGAATCAGGATATTGTTCTTCCTTCTTTGTGCCCTAATCCTAGCAATGCTAAGGAGAGGGTTTTGCACTCTTTGGATGTGGTTAGGTGTCTGAAGTACTATCTGGTGGCTACTGCACCTTTCAGGAAAGCTGATGCTCTTTTTGTGGTCCCTTCTGGTCCTAGGAAGGGTTTGGCTCCTGCCAAGTCTACTATCAGCAAGTGGATTTGTCAGGCTGTGATTCAGGCCTACTCTGCTAAGGGGAAGAATCCTCCCTTCCGCCTTACTGCTCATTCCACTTGTGCTATTGGTGCCTCTTGGGCTTTTCAGCACCAGGCTTCTGTAGAACAAGTTTGCCAGGCCGCTACTTGGTCTTCTGTTCATACCTTTTCAAAGTTTTACAAGGTTGATGTTAGGGCCTCAGCTGATGCTGCTTTTGGCCGAAAGGTTCTGCAGGCGGCAGTGGTTTAAACTGTCTGCTGCTGAATTTTCTTTGGGATCCCACCCTACTTTATGGACACTGCTATTGTATGTCCCAGTGTAAGTATTAGTATACAGTACGTCCTGCTCCAAATCTAAGAATAATACAATTCTGTGATTATTCACCTGTAGAATTGGTATTATGAGTATACAGTACGTCCCGCTCCAACCCACCCTTGGTTTGCATTATCTTGGATCCCCTTTTTGGTGATTGTTATCATTGTTATAGTTGATAGTTTGGATTTTTTATTTCTCCCGGCTTCTCATTAACTGCTTTTCAAGGCTGGGGATTTGTGGGAGGTCCCCGGGTATTTGAGGGGCCGGGAGAAGCCTATTTTCAATGTCTCTGCAGTCCAGCGCTATCTGGCGAAGTATATCCCAAGTGTAAGTATTAGATTTGGAGCAGGACGTACTGTATACTAAGAATTATACAATTCTGTGATTACTCACCTGTAGAATTGGTATTATGAGTATACAGTACGTCCTGCTCCAACCCACCCTTGGTTTGCATTTTCTTGGATCCCCTGTATGGTGATTATCATTGTTATAGTTGATAGTTTGGATTGTTTAATTCTCCCGGCATCTCATTAACTGATTTTCAATGCTGGGGATTTGTGGGAGGTCCCTGGGTATTTGAGGGGCCGGGAGGAGTCAATTTCGATGTCTCTGCAGTCCAGCGCCATCTGGCGGAGTATATCCCAAGTGTAAGTATTAGATTTGGAGCAGGACGTACTGTATACTCATAATACCAATTCTACAGGTAAGTAATCACAGAATTGTATTTTTAGAGACCTTTAAATTAAAACTGTTATTACTGTTATTTAAACAGTTAATTAAGCATGGAAAAAATGCATCTAATGATGGCCTGAGGGGGGAAACCTGTATGCTGCTCATTCAGATATTTAGAAAAGAAGTTAGGTAACTAACGTAAGTTTTTCAAAACACCCTCAGGGCAGCATACTGTTGAGAAGATACCAGAGATCTACCTCTACTGGGTGGGAAAGGCTGCTCGAAGCACATTCCTGCCAAAGGACTGATCCTCTAAAGTTAGCAAGTTCAAATCTTTACTATCTGACAGAAGAAAAATTTCCTGTGTCCGATGAAAGTCATGGGTAGGTAGCAGGGGTCCACCCTTAACCCTTTAACTGCCAGCCTACAAAAGTTTTTGTCATCCTCTGTTGGCTGACCATTTTTCACTGTATTGCACTACACGTGTTCAACTGATTTTTGAAGGGACTTCCCAGGAAAATGATATATTGTTTTTCAGCAGTCTGGGCTTTAATGTGAAATGTCTTGTTTGTTATTTTTTACGTGTATTCTCAATATCTTTTGGTGAAATATGTGTAAAAAAAAAATATATATTTTTTTTTTTACAATTTGTAGTATTTTTTTGTAATAAAAAAAAGTTTTTTTTTTCAATAAAATCTTATTGCATGTTATTTGCAGTTTAAGAAAAAAAAACAAAACTCTTGAAATAACCTCAAAAAACTATATTTTCCTGGTGTCCTGTTCAGGTCGCTCCATTTCTGACAAGTGGGTTATCCGCCACAAGGTGACGCAGTCACTGCAAGATGAAAATCATGGCTCCTCCCGGCCCATATAAGGCACCTGTCTCCCCAAAAACCCCCAGAGTTCTTCTTGCAGTCTGACTGTGAAGATGGTGCCATCTTTCTCTATGGATATCACAGGCGAGCGGGGCATCCCAAGCCTGCCGGCCACTGCACCCCTATTCCCACCTTCCGGGGACCCATATTGCCTCCCAGCCTCTCGGCTACGGATCAGGTGACTGTAGGGGAACGCAGAGGGTCAGGCGTTCGACAGAGCTATGCTCTGGGCCGCAGACCCTCTCCCAAAGGGTAGCCGGCCATAGGCAATGGTGAGCCTATATGGTGGGGGGGAGGAACCACCTAGGGACCCCTTATTCCCGCATGTCACCCACAAGATTTATTTTATGTGTGTGTTTTTGGTTACATGTTTTTACTTCTTTACTCACCACCTTCCTTCCTTCTCTTCTCTCCTCCCGTCCATGCTGTGAGGGGGGGGGGGGGGGGGTGCGGGCACCAGCCATCTGACAGTGTCCTGGGGGCGGAGGAGTACGGGCACCAGCGCGATATGGCCTTCATGGCGGGGAGGGGCGATGCCTTCCGTGCCGGTGAAGGTAGGACAGCGCCAAGGTCAGGTGCTGGAGGAGCGCTGCTCCAACCGCAATCCCTGTACCTGCAAGGGTAGGCGGTTCAGGCTTATGGTGAGCCTTGTGGGATGCCCCTTCCTGCCTTATTGTGGGCCTTCCCTTGGAGTTACCTGAGCAGATCCACTTCAGTAATTTGGTGCTCAAGGAGTGGGAACATCCTAGCAGATTGCCCGCAGTGCCTAAGAGTTGGGACAGGAGGTATCCATTTCCTGCTGATGTGGTAAGGCGCTGGTCGTGTCCCCCCGAGGTGGATGCTCCCCGTGCTCGGGTTGTCCAATACCTCGGTCATGCATTCCCCTGACAATTCTACTCTGAGGGATGGTAAGGACCGGCGGGTTTATCAGCTGGCCTGTCAGGCATTTGCTTGTGCAGGAACTGCGCTGCGCCCTGTGTGCGCTTCTGCCATCACGGCTCTTGCTCTTAAAGGGCTACTCAAGTGCCATCTGGATAATGCCTCGGATGCCAGTAGGGGGGAGGAGTATAGATCCCTCCTGCTTTGCTATGAGTTTGTGGCATTAATTATATCTGCTATGGATGATGCGGTCAGGATGTGTGGTAAGACTT
Source organism: Gastrophryne carolinensis (assembly GCA_027917425.1). NCBI lineage: Eukaryota > Metazoa > Chordata > Amphibia > Anura > Microhylidae > Gastrophryne > Gastrophryne carolinensis. Next base: position 132,229,939 of record CM051239.1, read on the forward strand.
CTGCCCTTTTGGTGGCTATACGCCGCTCTGTTTGGTTGCGTCAGTGGGCGGCTGATAATGCTGCTAAGAAGGCTCTCACTGGCTTCCCACTGGGCTACGGCTCTTTGGGGAGCATCTGGATCTGTTTGCCAAGGATGGTAGGCTGCCTCAACGCAGGAGGCAGCCGCGCCCCTTTCGGGTGGCTGGTTCTTCACTCCCCTCCTTCTGTGCTCTCAGGTCCGGTCGGGGTGCACCATTTGCGGGGGCACGTAGAGACCCTTGGGGCCGGGGTAGAGGCTGTGGTCGCCCCGGTCTCTCATGGGGTCCCAAGTCCAAATCTTCCCCCAAGCCCCCTCAGGCATGAGGAGGCGCCCTCACCCATCCGGGTGGGGGGACGGTTGCGGCTCTTTGCTCACGTTTGGAGACTGCGCGTCTCAGACCGGTAGATTCAGGAGGTGGTGTCCTCCGGCTACAAGCTTACAAGCCAAGTTTGCAGCCTGGCCGCCCCCAAGATTCATCAGATCTCGGATGGTTCAAAATCCCTTGTCAGCACAGGGCTTGCGGCTTGCAGTCCAAAGCCTTTTGGATTTGGGGGTCATTTGCCTGGTGCCCTTCCAGGAAAGGGGCAGAGGTTTCTATTCCAATCTGTTCACTGTTCCCAAAAAGGATGGGTCCCTGAGGCCCATCCTGGATTTGAAGCGCCTCAACAAATTTGTCAGGTTCAAGCATTTTCGCATGGGGACTCAAGGTCAGTACCTTGCGCCCGGGCGACTTCATGACTTCTGTGGACATCAAAGATGCTTACCTTCATGTTCCTATCTTTATAGGTCATCAAAGATTTCTCAGGTTCGATCTCGGGTCAAGGTTTTTCTGCCTCAGCAGAAGTTGGAGAGCCTGCAGACGCAGGCATGGAATGCAGCTGGTGGGCCTGATGGTTTCATACTTCGAGGCGGTTCCCTATGCTCAGTTTCACATGAGACCACTTCAGTTGCACCTCTTGTCAGTTTGGGATCGGGACCCTGTGTCCCTGGATCAGACATTTGTTCTGTCCCCTCTGGTCCGTCGGTCCCTCTCGTGGTGGCTGGACTCAAGGAATCTCCTAGTGGGCAGGACCTTTCTGCCTCAGTGCTGGGAGACTGTCACCACATATGCAAGTCTGACAGATTGGGGGGGGGGGGGTTTGGAAGTCTCTGAAGTTCCAGGGTCAGTGGGGCCCTCAGGAGGCTCATGCCCCCATCAACATTCTGCGGAACTGCGGGCGGTAAGGTTGGTCTTTTCCCAGTTGACCCCACACCTTCGGGGTCGGGCGGTTCAGATCCGATCGGACAACCAGACGGCGGTCGCCTACATCAATCATCAGGGAGGGACTCGGAGCAAGCGAGTTACATCCCGGGGGTGGAGAATCTGGAGGCAGACTCTTTGAGCAGGGGGATGTCTCGGCTGGGGGAGTGGTCCCTCAGCAACAGGGTGTTTCACTCCCTGTGCCACCGCTGTGGTCTGCCGGATGTGGACCTGTTTGCTTCACGTCACAATCACAAACTTCCATTCTTTGTCTCTCTGTCACAGGATCCTCTGGCCTTTGCCACAGATGCACTGGCAATGCCTTGGATGGAGTATTCTTAGTATACAGTACACAGTACGTCCTGCTCCAGATATATTACTTACACTTGGGTTATCCTCCGCCAGATGGCGCTGCCCTGCAGAGACATGCAAAACAGGCTCCTCCCGGCCCCTCAAATACCCGGGGACCTCCCACAAATCCCCAGATTTCTCTGCAGTGCTGACTGCGAAGACATGAAATTATCACTCTGTCGCAGGTGAGCGGGGCTATTAAAGCCTGCGGCCCTGTTGGACTATTCCCACCCGTCCTTGATGTGATGTGCCTCCCAGCCTGGGCTGCGCTGGTCGGGTGAAGGTAGGCAGCACCATGTGTGCTTAAGGAGCGCTGCTCCACCGCAGTCCCCCACCAAAGGGTAGGCGGTATAGGCTGATGGTGAGCCTTTATGGGATGCCCCTCCCGCATCATTGTCCCATGTCCCGGTACCGGTGGGCCCTGTACAAAGGGCCGCCATCCTCCCTCATTCTCCCCATAGCCTTCGGGAGGAAAAGAAGGGGTGGTTGAGCATGTACCGTGATTCGTGTATATCGCCTGTTGGCATGTGTGTTGGGTCTAGTATAGGTGTGTCAACTGCCGCGCTGACTTTCTTTTTACTATTGCAAATGCCGCCGCCGTGCGCGCCCTTTCCTTCATTGGATGCCCCGCGCCGGTTGGCGGCGTTGCCTCAGACGCTCCTGCGTCTTCATTGGCTGCTTGTCTGTGGACTTCGCGCTCTTCGGGGGGCGGGGGCGGGCCTGGCGTGCCCTGCGTCACGGCTCGTTCTGGCCCGCCCTTCGAGGTTCTTTTGCCGCCTTTTCCTGTACAGTCACGCGCGCACGTGTGTGTAACGGTCCCCCCTCCCGCGGTCTGTAAGTGCCCTTGCGGGCGACTTTAATACTCATTATTTTACTGTGTATGACTCTGACACCCCTTCTTCTCATTGTGTCTTTCAGACCGGTGAATCCAGTGGCTTCTCCCGGCCCGGTGTAATTGTAGTTGGGCCTAGTATAAGTACTCCCACTTCCCTAGCGGGTCATTGGGGCATCCAGGGTTGCTTTATAGCGTCAATCCCTACTGGCATATTGTGCCTAATAATCACCATATGGAGGCATCCCAGGATATTAGGACCGGGGTTCCTTCGGGACAAGCCCGGCTGTGTGTAGCTTGTGGGGTCTCACCTATCAGCGGTGACAATGCGCGGGTCTGTGTCCCTTGCGCACAGCAGGCGCTAACGTTGCAACCCGCCCCTCCGGTGGCTGGGCCTGCACCTCGTCTCACTTCACCTACTCCCCCAAGCTTGAGTCTCACCCCCATTGAATTACATACAAGCGGGGACTCTCAACCTGATGTGTCTGCTAGGACTGGCCAGTGTTGAAAGATTGATCGCTAATACCTTAGCGCGTAAGGCCTCCGCTAAAAAGCGTCACTTAACTCCTGATGCCACTCCGTCTCCTATGGAATCTGAGGAGTTGTTGCATCTGTATGGCTATGCCCCATCAGACGAAGGGGAGCTGTTTTAACTCAGGGTCATCTGATGAGAGACTCAGGGGTCATGACGATTCTGGCTCTAACCCCTGGACCCCGGATGATACTGACAGACTGCTGGTCCAAATATTTGAGGTTTTGTCTATCTCTCCCCCGGTTGCGGCTCCCAGGCAAAGGGGGGAGCTTTTTCATACTGCTAAAGCTCGTTTGGAATTTCCTGAGCAAACCCATTTCAATAACCTCGTGCTTAAGGAGTGGGAACTTCCCAGTAGACTTCCCGGCATACCTAAGAGTTGGGACAGAAAGTATCCCTTTCCTGCTGACATGGTCAAGTGCTGGTCATCGCCCCCTGAGGTCGATGCCCCTATTCTAGGGTTGTCTAACACCTCTATTATGCACTCCCCTGACACCACTATGCTGCGGGATGCTGAGGACCGGTGCATTGACCAATTGGCGTGCCACGCCTTTGCGTTTGTGGGGGCGGCGCTGTGCCCGGTTTGCGCCTCGGCCATTACGTCTGTGGCGCTCAGGACCCTGATCAGAAGTGTACTTGATGGGTCTGATGAAGGGCAACCTGATACATGTAATGCACTGTCTGTGATATGTTTGTGAACCTTATCCTATCTGCCTTGGATGATGCCATTAGGATGTGTGCCAGAACCTCTGCCTTGGAGGTAGCTATACGCCGCGTGGTCTGGCTGCGCCAGTGGGCTGCTGACAATGCTACTAAGAGGGCCCTTACTGGGCTGTTTGGAGACCGCCTAGACCTTTTTGCTAAAGGAGGTAAGTTACCCCAGCGCAGGCGGAAGCCTCGGCCCTTTCGGGGCCAGGGGCCCCCTTCACTCCCCTACCGCGGTGCTAAGCAGGGCAAAGGGGTGTCCTTCGCGGGGGCTAGTACAAATTCCTGGCGCAGGAACAGTGGACGACGTCCCGGCACCTCCTGGGGCTCTAAACCAAAACCCTCTCCCAAGCCCCCCAGGCATGATGGGGCGCCCTCGCCCATCAGGGTGGGGGGACGGCTACAGCACTTTGCGCACGTCTGGAGGCATCACGTCTCAGACAGGTGGATTCAGGAGGTAGTGTCCTCTGGTTACAAGATAGAGTGCCGCCCCCCCCCCCCCCAAGATTCGTCAAGTCCAGGATCCCCCAGAACTCGGCCTCAGCTCAGGTCTTGATGCAGGCCGTGCAAGGCCTGCTGGATATGGGGGTCATTTGCAGTGTCCCCTTAAGAGAAAGAAGCAAGGGGTTCTTTTCCAACCTTTTCACAGTCCCCAAAAAAGATGGGTCAGTCAGGCCCATTCTGGATTTAAAGATCCTCAACAAATTTGTCAGTAACAAGCGTTTTCGCATGGAAACTCTGCGCTCGGCCATTGGCTCCCTGCGCCCAGGGGATCTCATGACGTCGGTGGACATCAAAGATGCTTACCTTCACATCCCTGTGTTCCCGGGACACCAAAGGTTTCTCAGATTCGCGTTGGAAGATCAACATTACCAATTTGTGGCCCTGCCCTTTGGTCTCACCTCAGCTCCCAGAGTGTTCACCAAGGTGCTGGCAGGGGTGATGTCTCTGGTCAGGTCAAGGGGCATACGCTTGCTACCCTACCTGGACGACATACTCATCACCTCTCGGTCTCTGCAACAGGCAGAGTTGGACACTCAGCTGGTGGTGTCCACCCTGGAGTCCTTCGGCTGGGTGATCAATCACCCCAAGTCCTCCCTGTCCGCTTCCTCGGTGACCCCTGTCTTGGGAATGATTCTGGATACGATTCAGTCAAGGATATTCCTTCCTCAGCAGAAGGTGGAAGCTCTAACTGCGCAAGTGAGGTTCCTGCTATCGTGCCCCCAGCCCTCCCTCAGGCAGGGAATGCAGTTGGTGGGCCTGATGGTGGCATGCTTCGAGGAGGTGCTCTTTGCTCAGTTCCATTTGAGGCCTCTGCAACTTCACCTTCTGTCAGTATGGGACAAGGATCTGACGTCCTTGGATGGGATCTGTGTGCTTCCCCCCTCGGTCCGACGGTCCCTTTCCTGGTGGCTGGACCACAGGAACTTACTGGGACACAGATCCTTCCTGGCCCCTCCTGGGAGACGGTCACCATGGATGCCAGTCTGTCAGGATGGGGGGGATTCTGGAAGTCCCTGCGGTTCCAGGGGAGGTGGGGCCCTCAGGAGGCCCACTTACCCATCAACATTCTGGAACTGCGGGCAATCAGGTTGGTACTGGAGCAGTTGACCAATCACCTGAGGGGTCTGTCTGTGCAGGTGCGCTCAGACAACAGGATGGCGGTTGCCTACATCAACCATCAGGGAGGGACCCGGAGCAGGAGGGCCCTCCAGGAGGTGTCGCGGATTCTGACATGGGCAGAGGCCAACGTTCAATGCATTTCGGCTGTGTACATCCCGGGGGCAGAGAACCTTCTGGCGGACTCTCTGAGCAGGGGGACCTCTCGTCAGGGAGAGTGGTCCCTCTGCAACAGGGTATTCCAGTCCCTGTGTCACCGCTGGGGGCTACCGGATGTGGATCTGTTCGCATCCCGTCACAATCACAAGCTTCAGGCTTTTGTCTCCCTGTCTCAGGATCCTCTGGCCTTGGCCACAGATGCTCTGTCCATGTCATGGCAGGAATTTCAGCTCCCGTATGTCTTTCCTCCATTCCCCCTGCTGGGCAGGGTCCTGCGCAAGATTGCTCTGGAAAGGGTGCCAGTGATTCTTGTGGCCCCCAGGTGGCCAAGAAGAGTGTGGTTCGCAGACGTGGTGCAGATGGCAGTAGATCAGTACGTCCTGCCAGCAGTACCAGATCTGCTCACTCAGGGCTCCCTACGCCATCCCAATTTACAAACTCTGGCTTTGACGGCCTGGCTGCTGAAACCTCCATCTTGATGGAGAAAGGCTTGTCTGCCTCCGTGGTTGAGACCATAGTGAAGGCTAGGAAGAAGTCTTCATCTTTGGCGTGCTTACATTGACTGGTGTGAGTCTAGGTCTCTTCCCTGTCGGGTGTTCTCAGTTCCCAGGGTTCTAGAGTTCTTACAGCAAGGCTTGGAGTCTGGTCTCCAACTCAGTACTTTGAAGGGTCAAGTTTCTGCCCTGTCTGTTTTCTTTCAGAAGTCCTTTGCTCAACATTCCTTGGTCAAGACTTTCTTTCAGGGGGTTACTCATGTGCGTCCCCCATGAAAACCTATGGTCCCTGTTTGGGATTTGAATTTGGTCTTGTCTGCCTTGCAGGGTGCTCCCTTTGAGCCTATTTAGGATGCTACTCTGGCTGTACTTACCCTCAAGGTTGTCTTTCTGGTGGCTATTTCTTCGGTCAGGCGTGTGTCTGAGCTGGCGGCTCTGTCTATCCAGCCTCCATACTTTGAGAGACACTAGGATAAGGTGGTGTTCCGCTTTAAGCCGGATTTCCTGCCTAAGGTGGTGTCTGCCTTTCATTTGAACCAGGATATTGTTCTTCCTTCCTTGTGCCCTAATCCTAGTAATGCTAAGGAAAGGGTTTTGCACTCCTTGGATGTGGTCAGGTGTCTGAAGTATTACCTAGTAGTCACTGCGTCCTTCAGGAAGACTGATGCTCTTTTTGTGGTCCCTTCTGGTCCTAGGAAGGGTTTGGCTCCTGCCAAGTCTACTTTCAGCAAATGGATCCGTCAGGTTGTGATTCACAGGGGAAGAGTCCTCCCTTCCGCCTTACTGCTCATTCTACTCGTGCTATTGGTGCCTCTTGGGCTATTCTAAGTATGTCACACACCCCGCTTCAAAACATTAATTCTTACACTTGGGTTACTCCACCAGCAGGTGGCGATGTTGCAGAGAAGTCCTGAAAAACAAGCCCCTCCTGGTCTATACATACCTGGGACCTCCCACTTATTCCCCAGTGTTCTTCTCTGCAAGATGGCGACAAGACAGAAGAAAGAAGTCTCCTGCTTGCAGGTAGCCGGGGTAACACCCCGCCCCCCCCCCCATGGTCTATTTCTGCCCGGCCTTTTGTTTAATTAGCCCCTGGATTAGATATGTAGCCTCCCAGCTTAGGCTGTCGGCCGGGCAAAGTGTAGACGGCACTTAAGGTGCCTAGGAGATTAGCTCCTCCGCTAGACCCCATATTATGGGCAATGCTGTTATCCGGCCTGGTGATCCGGATTTGGGATGCCCCGCCCTGACGTCCCTGTTAGGTTCCCCTTTCCCGCTTGATCCCTTCTCCCTGCGTTAGGTAGGGTGGGGGGGGCTTGTCTGTGTGCCTGGTGATGTGTTCTAACTGTATGAATGTGTCTTTTACGTACTGTGGCGGGGCCGGGCGGCGTGGGTGATCTGCTGCCGGCCCGCCAGTTGTTTGCTTCACGCTGGTGCAGAGGGCGGGGTCGGGCGGCATGGGTGCCGCCGGCCTGTTTATTGGTTTTATTGCGGGCGCCATGTACTCCACTGCTGTTTCTGCTCCCTGGGTGGTTGGGGGCGGGGCCGGGCGGCGTGGGAGCCATGTCCTGGCGCCCGCTGTCCTTCCCCGGAGTTGGTAGCGAGCGAGTTTTCTGCCGCCGGCCCGCCTGTCCGGCGGGGCGGGCGCCTGTGTGCTTGGCGCCCGCCCGCCGTGTCAGTGTCCTTGGAGGTGGAGGGGGCGGGGCCACGTCGTTCGCGGCCCGCGCTTCGCCTGGATTGGTGGGCCCGCCCCTCGTCTCCCTTCTATGCTCCTTGTGTGGCCGCCATTACGCGTCGCGGCGTTTAAGGTAGGCCGGCTCTTTTCCTTTCGCCTGTCATTTTAAGGTGGTCCTCGGCTGGGGCATCTTTTTTGGGTTCAGGTCCCCCTCCGTGGGGGTTATAATGGGTGCTGTCAGCCTTCAATTTTACTTTGCTGGGTGCCTTATTGGGGCATCCCTGGCCTCCCACCTTGTTTTTATATATATTATGCATATATATATATATATATATATATATATATATATATATATATACACATATATGTATTTATTTATTGATTGTGCATGCACTAGTTTTGATTAGTAGCTGGAGTGACTGTTGTCTATTTTTGTTTTCAGATCCTGGGATCCCACGCTGCAGGGCTCTCCCGGTCATAGATACCTGGCTAGTCGGGGTTGTCCTTTACTTTCCCTTTATTGGTGATTGCAAATTTCCCCACTTCAGGGCCTTAATAAAATTAAAATAAAAAAGGGGCATCCCGGGTCGCTTACTGCGTAAATCCCTGGGTTATTGCGAATACCATAAATTCACCATATGGAGGCTACCAAAGATACCGGAAACGGCCCTTCGGGGCAATCTAGGCTGTGCGGGGTTGTGGGGCTCCGCTCCCGGGGGATGATGTTATTTTATGCATTCCATGTGCGCAGCGGAAACATTGAGCGCCAGTCCGGCACTCCGGTGTCTGGCTCTTCGCCGCCCGTGCCATCTCCTTCTCTTCCTCGCCTGTTCCGGACCCCATGTGACGTTGTCATGGGTGGGGATTCGCAATCCGAGGTATGTTCCCGTCTGGCTAACCTCGAGAAAATGTTTTCCGCTATGGTTGCTCAGAGGGCTCCGGCTAAGCGGAAACACTTGTCCCCGCCTCCGCCGGACTCAGATACTGAGGTTGTTGAGGCATTGGATTGGTCAGATTGCCCCCTGGTTGAAGAGGGGGAGCTTATTGAGGAATTGGACGATCCTGAGGTCCAGCAGCTCTTTGGTGCTGAGGGTGACCAGGCCATGGGGACTGCTTCGGACACCCCTTCCATATTGGCTCAAATGTTTGAGGTTTTGGATTTGGATCCTCCCGAGGCGGTTCCTCCGCCAAAGGGTGAGTTGTTTGAGGTGACCAAGCCGCGTTTGGAGTTTCCTAGCCAGCAACATTTTGAGAATATTGTCCTTAAGGAATGGGAGCAACCTACGCGTCTCGTTGGTGTGCTGCCTAGTTGGGATAGGAAGTATCCTTTTCCGGCGGACTTGCTGAAGCGTTGGTCTGTTCCTCCCGAGGTTGATGCTCCGGTTCTGGGGTTATCTAATGTGGCGGTTGTGCATTCGCCTGACACAACTAATCTTAAGGGCGGCGAGGATCGCCGGATTGACCAGCTGGCTCGCCATGGTTTTATCTGTGCGGGTTCGGTTTTGAGACCTGTTTGTGCTTCGGCACTCTTATTGTTGGCGGTCAGGTCCATTGTCAGGGATTTATGTGTGGATCTTGGTCCTACTGGTGATGAATTTCTTGCCCTCAAGCATTGCGAGTCCTTCGTTTCGTTTGTCCTGGCCGCTCAGGATGACGCTATGTTGATGTGTGGCAGGGCTACGGCTCTTTTGGTAGCTATCTGGCGGTCGGTGTGGTTGCGACAATGGACTGCTGGTCTTAATTCCAAAAGGTCGCTTACGGCTCTTCCCTTTTGGGTTTGCGCCTGGTTGGTGAGAAATTAGATTTGGCCCCCAGGGGTGCTAGCTGGAGCAGGGGTAGAGGCCGTGGCCGTCCTGTTCACGCCTGGGGCGCCAAATCCAAACCAGCTGCAAAGCCCGCTCAGCAATGAGGGGGCACCCTCACCCTTGCGGGTGGGGGGGGGCGGTTGCGACCGGGTATGGGACCTTGGCGGTCTCAGACAGTTGGATCCGGGAGGTGGGGTCGGCCGGTTTACAAGCTGGAGTTTGAGTCCCGACCTCCTTCTAACCTTTTTTTCTGGATATGGCAGTCATCTGCCCGGTCCCTCCTTCGGAGGTGGGCCGCGGGTATTATTCCAATTTCTTCTCCGGGCCCAAGTTGGACGGGTTGATTCGTCCCATCCTGGATCTGAAGTTACTCAATGTGTTTATTCTTCCCCCGAGGTTTCGCATGGAACCTCTGCGTTCTGCCATCAATTCTCTGTGGCAGGGGGATTTCATGACGTTCATAGACATCAAGGATGCCTATTTTCATATTCATGTATTCCGGCTCACCATAGGTTTCTTCGTTTCGTGGTGGAAGATCGGCATTTTCAATTGTGGCTCTTCCGTTCGGCCTTACCTCGGCTCCAAGAGTGTTCACCAAGGTGTTGGCGGGCATGATAGCCCTTCTCAGAGCTCAGGGGATTCGCATTGTGCCCTGTCTGGTCGATCTTCTCATCATGGCTTCTTCTTTCAGTCAAGCGAAGGTGGACGCCGGGACTGTGCTATCCACTTTGGAGAGGTTTGGCTGGGTGATCAACTATCCCAAGTCCTCTTTCGTTCCGGCCAGGGTGGTGCCCCTTTGGGGATGACCTTGGATTACTGTCAACACAGAGTTGTTCGGCCTCTGCCCAAAGTTCTCTTGGTTCAGGGATTGGCGCAGCTTCTTTTTTCCAATCCTTGCCCGTCCATCCGGCTAGGGATGAGACTGGTGGGGTTGATGGTAGCTTCCTTTGAGGCAGTTCCCTTTGTTCCGTTTCATACGAGGACGCTTCAGTTTCATCTGTCGGCGTCTTGGGACCGGCGACCGTGGTCATTGGATCGGTCTTTCCGGATGTCTTCCCGGGTTCGGCAGTCTCTCTTGTGGTGGATGGTCTCGGACATTCTCTTGAGGGGCAGGTCCTTTCTGTTGCCTCTTTGGGGAAACTGTCACCACGGACACCAGTTTTGTCGGGATGGGGAGTTTTCTGGAAGGACGTTCGGTTCCGGGGGAGGTGGATCCTCTGGAGGCCCACTTGCCCATCAACGTTCTGGAGTTGAGAGCCATCAGGTTGGTTCTGTCTCACTTGACGCAGCATTTACAGGGTTTGCCGGTTTTCTGGTTCGGTCGGTCGATCGGTCGGCGGTTGCTTACAATCGATCGTCTGGGAGGGACTCGCAGTCTGCGTGTCCTCGGAGAGGTGTCTCTGATTCTAGCCTGGGCGGGGACTCATGTTCCTTGCATCTCGGCAGTGTACATTCAGGATTGGAAAACACGGAGATGGTCTTCCTGAGCAGGTGCTCCTTCCGCCGGGGGGAATGGTTTTTCCACCTTCAGGTTTTTCGGTCGTTTTGTCTCTGGTGGGGGACGCTGGAGGTGGATCTGTTTGCCTCTCGTCACAATTTCAAGCTTCCGACATTCGTGTCGCTCTCTCAGGATCCTCTGGCTCTGGCGGTGGATGCCATGTCCCTGAGCTGGGGGGACCTGGGGTTCTTTATCTGTTTCCTTCGATCCCCATGCTAGGCAAGGTGTTGCGAAAGCTGGCCCTGGATGGGGTTCAAGCCATTCTCATGGCTCCAAGGTGGCCAAGGAGGGTGTGGTTCGCAGACTTCGTTTGTCTGGCGGTGGATCAGTGCGATCTGCTTCTTCGGCTGGATCTTATCACACAGGGTCAACTGCGGTGCCCCAATTCATCAACGCTGGCTGTGATGGTCTGGCTGCTGAAACCTCCATCTTAGGGTAGGAAGGTCTTCGGATCTGTTATTCAGACTTATTAGTGCCAGGAAGAGGTCCTCTTCTACCATCTATTATAGGTCTTGGAGATCTTATATTGATTGGAGTGAGGCTAGATCTTTGCCCTGTCGGGTCTTTTCTGGTTTCAGGATTTTGGAATTTCTTCAATCGGGGCTGGACTCTGGTCTTCAGCTGAGTATCTTAAAGGGTTAGGTTGCTGCCTTGTCTGTCTGTTTTTCAAAAGTCCTTTGCGTTTCCTCCTTTTGGTCAAGACTTTCTTCCAGGGGGTCTCGCATTGTGGCCTCCTAGGAAGCCTTTTCTCCCTGTTTGGGATTTGAATTTGGTTTTCTCTGCTCTTCAGGCTCCTCCTTTGAGCCTTTGCAGGTTATTGCTCTTTCTACTCTGACTCAGAAGGTTGCCTTTTTGGTGGCCATCTCTTCGGTTCAGCGCGTTTCGGAGTTGGCAGCCTTGTCGGTTCTGGCTACTCACTTGAGAGACATCAGGACAAAGTGGTTTTCCGCTTCAAACCGGACTTTTTTCATAAGGTGGTCTCTGTTTTTCATCTTAACCAGGACATTGTTCTTCCTTCCTTGTGTCCTAAGCCTAGGATTGACAAGGAGAGGGTTTGCACTTTTTGGATGTGGTGCGCTGTGTGAAGTACTGTTTGTTTACTACATCTCGTTTTCGTAAGACTGATGTCTTTTTCGTGGTGCCCTGTTGGGCCTAGGAAGGGTTTGGCTCCCGCTAAGTCTTCCATTAGAAAATGGTTTCGTCAGGCGGTTGTTGGGGCCTACTCTGCCAAGGGGAAGGTTCCTCCTTTTCGTATCACTGCTCATTCTACTCGTGCTGTTGGGCCTTTCAGCACCAGGTTTCTGTTGAACAAGTTTGTAAGGCTGCTACTTGGTCTTCTGTTCACACCTTTTCCAAGTTTTTACAAGGTTGATGTGCGGGCTTCAGCGGATGCTGTGTTTGGCCGCAAGGTTCTGCAAGATGCAGTGGTTTGAGTTTTGCATTATGGCCTTGTTGGATAACCGCCCTTTGTGGACACTGCTTTTGGATGTCCCAAGTGTAAGAATTAATGTTTTGAAGCGGGGTGTGTGACATACTTAGAATAATACCATTTTGTGAATACTCACCTGTAAAATGGATATTGTAAGTATGTCACACACACCGCTTCACCCGCCCTTTTTGGTATCCTGGATTCTTTATAGGGTGAAGCTTTGTTTACAGTTTTGAGGGTTGCCAATGTTTTTTTTCCTGGTACCTTGTCTTTACTGCTGTTTGAATACTGGGGAATAAGTGGGAGGTCCCAGGTATGTATAGACCTGGAGGGGCTCGTTTTTCAGGACTTCTCTGCAACGTTGCCACCTGCTGGTGGAGTAACCCAAGTGTAAGAATTAATGTTTTGAAGCGGGGTGTGTGACATACTAATAATATCCATTTTACAGGTGAGTATTCACAAAATGGTATTTTCCAGCACCAGGCTTCTGTTGAACAAGTTTGCAAGGATGCTACTTGGTCTTCCGTTCATACCTTTTCAAAGTTTTACAAGGTTGACGTTAAGGCCTCAGCTGATGCTGTTTTTGGCAGCAAGGTTTTACAGGCGGCAGTGGTTTAAACTGCCTGCTGTTACCTTTCTTATTGGGGATCCCACCCTACTTTATGGACACTGCTATTGGATGTCCCAAGTGTAAGTAATCTATCTGGAGCAGGACGTACTGTATACTACGAATAATACAATTCTGTGAAGTACTCACCTGTAGAATTGGTATTATAAGTATACAGTACGTCCTGCTCCACCCCACCCTGTTGTTGCATCATTCTGGATCCCCTGTATGGTGATTATCATCATTGTTATAGTTACCACTTTTGTTTTGGGTGGTTAATTTCTCCCGGTTTCTTGTTCACTGCTTTTCAATGCTGGGGATTTGTGGGAGGTCCCCGGGTATTTGAGGGGCCGGGAGGAGCCTGTTTTGCATGTCTCTGCAGTGCAGCGCCATCTGGCGGAGGATAACCCAAGTGTAAGTAATCTATCTGGAGCAGGACGTACTGTATACTTATACCAATTCTACAGGTGAGTACTTGACAGAATTTTATTTTCGGCTCCTCTGTGTTCCCTCCGTTTCCTCTGTTGGGCAGGGTGCTGTGCAAGGTAGCCCAGGAAGGGGTGCCAACCATTCTGGTGGCCCTCTGTTGGCCATGAAGGGTTGGGGGTCGCAGACATCGTGCAGTTGGCAGTAGATCAGTACGTCCTGCCCAAGGATCCAGATCTGCTCACTCAGCTGTGCCATCCCCATTTACAAACGCTGGCTTTAACGGCTTGGCTGCTGAAACATACATCTTGACAGAGAAGGGATTGCCTGCCTCTGTTGTGGATACCATGATTCGGGCTAGGAAGAAGTCCTCGTCCTTTATCTATTACAGGGTCTGGCATGCTCTAAGTCTCTTCCCTGTCGGGTTATTCTAAGCATACAGCACGTCCTGCTCCATCTATAATACTTACACATGGGTAATCCTCCGCCAGAGGGCGCTGTTCACTGCAGACATGCAAAAACAGGCTCCTCCCGGCCCTTCTTATACCCAGGGACCTCCCACAAATCCCCAGATTTCTCTGCAGTGCTGACTGCGAAGACATGAAGTATCAACTCTCTCGCAGGTTAGCGGGGCGATTACAGCCTGCGGCCCTGCGGGACTATTTCCACCCGTCCTCTTTGATACAGATGTGCCTCCCAGCCTGGGCTGCGCTGGTCGGGTGAAGGTAGTCAGCACCTCGTGTGCTCACGGAGCTACGCTCCACCGCAATCGGTTTAGGCCGATGGTGAGCCTCCATTAGATGCCCCTCCCGCATTGTTGCCCGTGCCCCTCATAGCGATAATCCCTGGATGCAGGTCCGCTTCTCCCTCGCTTCCTCCCGTAGCTCGGGGGAAAAGAAAGGGGGGGGGGGGTATGTGTGGCACTCCTAGTGTAACGTAACACGTTTAAGGCCGTTGATCTTTCATTATGTCTTTCAGACGCCAGGATTTCGGTGGCTTCTCCCGGCCTGACATATATTATAGCGGGTCCACATAACAAATTCTCCGACTTTCCTAGCGGGTCTAGGGGCATCCAGGGTTGCCTATTGCGTAAATCCCTGCAGGCATACTGCTCAGATAATCACCATATGGAGGCATCTCAGAATTATGTACCCGGGGTCCCTCAGGGACATGACCGGCTGTGTACAGTGTGTGGTAAGCCCCATGCTGATGCTGACAGAGCACGGGTCTGCGGACCGTGTGCTGAACAGGCACTGACCCTGCAATCAGGTTTGCCAGTGGCTGCACCTCCCTTCAATACACCTGTCTCCCCGGACCTAAATCTCACTCCTGATGAGTCTCACTCGAGCGGGGATGACCATCAAGTCATGCCGCACAGGCTGCCTACGGCTGAGCAGGTGCTGTCTAGTTTGGCGGAGCGCTTGGGCCCTAGAAAGAAGCGGTCCCTGACGCCTCCTGGCTCTCCGGTTCCTAACGATACTGATGACTCTGCTGCTATGCAGGACCTTGATCCTTCTGAGGAAGGTGAGCTATTCTCCGATTCGGGCTCCTCGGATGAGATGCCCGGAAGCCGTGATGATTCTAGGCCCAGTTCTTGGGGCCTGTGTGACACAGATGAACTACTTATTAAGATCTTTGATGTTTTGTCTATCTCCTCTCCTGAAGAGGCTTCCAAGCCTAAGAAGGAGAGTTTCCACTCAGCGCCGCCGCGCTTGGAATTCCTGGAACAGGAGCATTTCTAGAACCTTATATCCCAAGAATGGGAATCGCCTTGTAAACTTAAAGGGGTACCAGGGGTCTGGGATTGGAAGTACCCTTTCCCTCCTGATGTGGTTAATTTTGGTCAGCACCTCTTGTGGTGGATGCACCGATGGGGGTTACTAACCCCCCCTTCATGACGGCTCCTTATTACCGTACCCTTCGGGATGCTGAGGACCGGCGCATTGACAGACTGGCTTCCCACGCCTTTTCGTGTGCAGGGACGGCTCTGCGCCGGTCTATGGCCCGGCCATCACTGCGGTGGCCGCCAGGACTCTCATTAGAAAAGTACTTGACCACCTACCTGAGGACCTCCCCTGGGGGGTGTTTAATGCGCTCTCAGACTGTGATGTGTTTGTGAGGTTCAACCTCTCAGCGCTGGATGACACCATTAAGATGTGTGCTAGAACCTCTGCCCTTGTGGTAGCTATTCGCCGCCTGGTCTGGCTGCGCCAGTGGGGTGCTGACGATGCTACGAAAAAGGCTCTCACTGGCCTTCCCTTCAGAGGACGGCGTCTATTTGGGGCCCGTTTGGACCTTTTTGGAAAAAAGGGTAAGGCACCCCTACGCAGAAGGCCGTCCCGGCCTCCTCGGGGCAGGGACACCCCTCCCTACGTTAGTGTCAAACGCGAACCTGAGATGTGCTTCCAACTGTTCGGTGTGGATTTCCACCACGGGGTGGGCAGGCAACGCCCTGGGCCCTCTGGCAGGACTAAGTCCAAATCTGCCAAGACTTCCCAAGCATGAAAGGACGCCCTCGCCCTTCTGGGCGAGGGGACTGCTACAGCAGCTGACTCCTATCTAGGAATGTATCTTCTCCTTCTGGTGGTTCCAGGAGGTAGTTCCCCTGGACACAGGATAGCATTTGCTGGGCGGTCACTCTCAGAGGTTGTCAGGGTGCTTCTAGCCCCTGTTTTCCCCTCAGGAATTGGTGCAGGCCGTACTAGGCCTACATAGTTTGGGCTTACTTACAGGTTGCCCTTAACAGAATGGGGCTATGGCCTCTATATTAACCTTCCTCCTTCCCTCAACAGTATGAGACAGTCTGGGCCATGCTGGCCTATGGTAGGCCTGGCAATTCTACTCTCACAGGTAGTCCCTATATGACATCTTTGTCTTGGGACACAGGCGCCCTGTGCAAGGGGGGCTTCCGGCCTCCTGTGGAGTTCTAGATCTTATTAGTTCCCCCTGTGTCTTCTGGACACCAAGACCGTTACTAGTCGGTGTTGCAGGACCAACCCTGCAGATTGAGGCATTGTTTTTGGCCTCTCTTTCGCTCCCGGGCTACTCGCCATGGCGCGAATGGGGGGATGTCTCGGACATGCCTGGGGGGCGTCCGCATTAGGACCTACCGGGTCGCCTTTCCTTACTCCCCAATCTCTACGTCAGGCCGAGTGGATTAGTCGGCCGGCAGTGTCCCCTGGGAGTTACTGGATGGGTGCTCAGTCACCTCAATCCCTCATGGTCCCTTATCCGCTATCTCCATTCCTCGGATTCGGTTCAGGCTTGAGCCTTCTTCCTTGGCAACAAGTGGACTCCTGGTTACGGGGGCTCTGTCCCCCTTTGCTGACATCTTACTTTCACCAGGCAGGATTGCAGCTGGTGGGCCCGTTGGTGGCGTATCAGATGATGTCCCTTATATACCGAGCCCTTGGGCTCTTCGGCACAGTAGGTTATTGATCCTACATGGGGTTCCAGCACCCCTGGAGCTAGGTCTGTGCTCATTCCCCCTTGGTATGGTGGTTCCTCTTGAGCTGATTATATCCAAGGACCCTGTCAGGGGGCACCCCCTTCCTTGCTTGCATCTTCCTGTGAATGGTCACCTTGGGTACCAAATCTCGCAGGTTGGCGAGGGGGGGAATTTCTTCCAAAACCCCCTGTGGTTCCTGGGTAGGGTTCCTTAGATGGTCCATCTTACCTACTGGTTGGTTAAAACAATGAGCCTTCCGTTGACTCTATACGGCTGGACTTCTCCTCTTTTAGGACCTGTCTATTTGGGGACTCTTGGCCTGTTGGAAGACAATGGCCTGTTTTATTATTGGTCTGGAGCTTGAAGCAGGATGATCCCTCTGGAGGGTTCCTGATCCTGATCTGGGCGGGGGTCTACGCCCCCTGCTCCTCAGTGGTATTCGCTCCAATGGATGTCTTTCAGTGGCAGGTTATGCTATCCTGGTGTCACTCTGAGAGCCAACTAGGGTGGCTCTGTTGGGTCTCGCTTATACCACAGGGGTGCTGCCCTTGTTTTTACTGTCCCAGAATATTCTGACTCTGGTCATGGGGGCTTAGTAAAATTATGCATAGACTTTCTATTTTATATGCCTTCTCTTCATTCACCCTACTATGTGGGGTTCTGGGCACGGTTGTGCTGATAAAGAGCCCCGTGAGATTGATGGCCCCTGGGTGGCCTAGTGAACTGTGGTTTGCAGATGCTTCTGCTGAGGTAGGTCAGCTGACCTGTACGCTCTCTCAGGAGTGCGGTTCTGCCCTTGTCAGGCCCCTTCTTTTGTCGTCCCAATCTACAGACTCTAGTCTGGGGCTTGACAGCTGATTCATTCACCCCTTGGAGACGGGCTTATCTTCTGGGTGACTTGGTATATGGGGGGCTAGGAGCAAGCTTCCTCTTCCTCCGTCTATTGTGGTTTATGGTGTACCCATATTGATTGGCATGAGTCTTGGTCTCTTCCCTGTTGGACGTTCTCAGTTCCCAGGGTTCTAGAGTCATTAAAGCATAGGTTGGGGTTGGCTCCCCATCTAGGTACTCTGAAGGTTCAGGTTCTGTCCTGTCTGTCTTCCTTGTGAGGAGTTCTCTTGGGGATTGCTCAGGGGCATCTCCCAAGTAGTTCTATGGTCCCTGTTGGGATCAATTTTCATTCTGTTTGCCCTGCGGATTGTTCCCTTGGGACTTATTCTGGATGCTGTCTGAGCTGTTTTGTAGTCCAAGTCGCTTCTCCGGGGGCTCTTGCTTCAGTCAGACGTGTGCCTGAGAAGGTGGCTCTGATTACTTAGCCTTCGCTTGTATATATATATATATCTCTATACACACCATGACGTGGTGGTATTCCGCCTTACGCCTGACCCCTTTGTCCAAGTGGTATTTTATGATCATTACTTAAGTCCTTTTAGTCTGCCTATGGGCCTTATTCTTAATAATGCTGAAGTAAGGGGTCTACTTTCCCTCAACAGGTGTTGAAATTTTCCTGGTTGTTTTCTTGTCCCTTAGGGGGACTGATGCCCTTCGGGGTCTGCGGGCACCTCCTTATGTATGCGCCGGATCTCGTTTGCTTCCAGGGCCAATGCGCCCTTTGGACTGATCTTACTTGGATGGTTGCCTTCCTGGTCCTGAGTAAAGGTTTCGGCTTCTTGATGATCCTTCTTAATGAAGGGGTCAGTATCCCCGCCTGTCTGACGGGAGACCAGTTTTCATTTCCCCGTTGGGGAGAGTTCTAAGTTTTACCGAGGCTTCTGTTGCCTGTGGGCTGGTTGGGCCGTTACACTGGCCTATTCCTTTAAGGGGGAAGAATCTCCCTCTCTCGTTTTATTCCGTTATATTGGTGTTTGGGTACCTTTGGTCCTTCAGCACCAGGTTTTTCTGTTGAATAAGTTGCTAGACCGTTGCTTGTCTCTGTTCATACCTTTTCAAAGGTTTTGTTATGGGATTGACGTTAGAGCCTTTGCTCATGTCGTACTTAGTAGCAAATATTTGCAGGTGACAGCGCCTTTACTGTCTGCTGTGCCTATTTTTGGGGATCCCACCCTACTTTATGGACACTGCTATTGGATGTCCCATGTGTAAGTATTATAGATGGAGCAAGACTTGCTGTATGCTTAGAATAATACAATTCTGTGAAATACTCACCTGTAGAATTGGTATTATACGCATACAGCACGTCCTGCTCCACCCCACCCTGGTTTTACATTTTTTGTAGATCCCCTGTATGGTGATTGTTATCATTACTTACTACTATTACTATTGTTACCAGTTGGTGGTTTGTTTCTCCCAGCTTCTTTTCTCACTGCTTTTCAATACTGGGGATTTGTGGGAGGTCCCTGGGTATATGAAGGGCCGGGAGGAGCCTGTTTTTGCATGTCTGCAGTGAACAGCGCCCTCTGGCAGAGGATTACCCATGTGTAAGTATTATAGATGGAGCAGGACGTGCTGTATGCGTATAATACCAATTCTACAGGTGAGTATTTCACAGAATTGTATTTTTTCCATTCCCAGGATTCTGGAATTTTTGCAACATGGTTTGGATTCTGGCCTTCAACTAAGTACCCTCAAGGGCCATGTTTCAGCTCTTGCAATTTTTTTCCAAAGATCCTTTGCCAACCACCGGTTGGTTAAAACTTTTTTCCAGGGTATTACTCATGTGCGTCCACCTCGTAAGCCTATGCTACCAGTCTGGGACTTGAATCTGGTTTTGTCTGCTCTGCAGGGTCCTATCCGTGGGGCTGCTTTGCCCATTCTGACTCTGAAGGTAGCCTTTTTTTCTGTAAGGCGAGTTTCTGAGCTGGCGGCGCTTTCCATCAAACCTCCCTATTTTGAGAGGCATCAGGATAAGGTGGTGTTTCGGCTTCAGCCGGATTTCTTGTCTAAGGTGGTGTCTGCCTTTCATCTCAATCAGGACATTTGACTTGATTCAGAGAAACAAAAAAAGACTTTCGTTTTTGTTCCGATCTTTTTTTTTTTAATTTTCCCGCTCTTGTATGAGTGTGCGAGCGATTCTATGCATGCATTGCTATCCTTCTGTAAATTTCGTCCGTTCGTATGCCAGAGTACGAGTACGAGGGTGTCATTTTCCAGCGTGACTTTTCCGTTTCATTTTCTCATGTTACAACGTCTGCTTTTGTTTTTGCCCTTTTTCCATCGTCTCCTTCCACAAATCCTTTATGTTTCCCGTTAGATTCTGTTTCCCTTTTTCAATAAATAATCGTCCGGACATAAATCCTTACGATCTTGCGCCTGCACACTACAAACTTAACTCATTAAAGTGCTCGCCTACATATTTGGCTCACTCATTTCTACTTCAATGCTTAGCTAAACTACTTTGCGCTTTCCTACATCTTCCATGTTTCGCCCCCAAAACTGTCCCAACCCACTTTGCGCTTTCCTACATCTTCCATGTTTCACCCCTAAAACTTGACTTTTGTGGATGATATAAGCAGTTATATATGAAATTATTATTCTGCTAGTCATATACTGATAAATCGGTACTAAAGTTTACCCTGGCAGATATATCAACACATCAAAGAATATCTGTCCTGTGTGGATAATTCATATATCCTTGACTAGGCAGAGCATTATTTCTGACACGTGGTTCAAGCGCGCCTAAACCAATTCCAAACAAGGTTTTACCTCAATTGAGGCATTCCCAAGTACGGTATTGGCTCTGTTTCACACTCTATGCTTAGCTTGCCGAGCTTTTAAAAGGCTGCTTCAGAGCTTTGCACTCTTTGGGGGAGGCGGGGACCCGGCGTGGCGCGCTCCGCGTCACGCCCAGTTTAGACCCGCCCTCCGAGGCTCGGTCGGCGCCATATTGTTTATCCCAGCGCGCGCGCGTTGGCGGTCCTTCTCCTCCCCAGGTCGGTGAGTGCCCTCACGGGCGTTTTCATCATTAGTATTCTTTCTGTGGCGCATGGCCCTGACACCCCTTATTCCCCTTCTGTCTTTCAGACCTTGAAGATTCCGGTGGCTTCTCCTGGCCTAACATATATTGTAGCGGGCTTACAAATTCTCCCACATTCCTAGCGGGTCTTTGGGACATCCAGGGTTGCCTATTGCGTAAATCCCTACTGGTATATTACATTAAGACCGGCTGTGTACAGCGTGTGGACTGCCCCACGCTGATGCGGACAGAGCACGGGTCTGCGGACCATGTGCTGAACAAGCACTGGCCCTGCAATCAGGGTTGCCAGTGGCTGCGCCTCGTTTCAATACACCTCTCTCCCCGTGCTTAAATCTCACTCCTGATGAGTCGCACTCGAGTGGGAATGAACAGCAAGTCGTGCCGCGCAGACTGCTTACGGCCGATCAGGTGATTTCGAGGTTGGCAGAGCGCTTGGGCCCTGGTAAGAAGCGGTCCCTGACGCCTCCAGTTTTGCCCATTCCTTCTGAATCTGAAGAGTTCACTGCTGAGCAGGGTTTTGCTCTTTATGATGAAGGTTGGCTATTCTCTGACTCGGGCTCATCGGACGAGGGGCTGAGGAGTCAGGATGATTCGGGCCCCGGTTCTTGGGGCCTGTGTGACACCGGCGAATTACTGATAAAGATCTTCGAGGTCTTGTCTATCTCTCTCCCTGGTGAGGCTTCCAGGCCCAGAAGGGAGAGTTTCCATACAGCGCCGCCGCGTTTGGAATTTCTGGAGCAGGATCACTTCCAGGCTCTTGTACTCAAAGAATGGCAATGCCCTAGTAAACTTCCAGGGGACTGGGATTGGAAATACCCCTTTCCCCCTGATGTGGTTAACTGCTGGTCATCACCTCCCGTGGTGGATGCACCGATCATTGGGGTTCTTAACCCCCCCTTTATTGCGGCCTTTTCTTATCGTACCCTTCGGGATGCTGAGGACCGGCGCATTGATAGGCTGGCTTCCCACGCCTTTTCTTGTGCAGGGACGACTCTGCGCCCGGTCTGTGCCGCGGCCATCGCTGCAGTGGCCGTCAGGACCCTCACCAGAAAGCTGATTGATCATCAACCTGAGGATCTCCCCTGGGAGGTGTTTAATGCACTCTCCAGTTGTGATGTATTTGTAGAATTTATCCTTTTGGTGCTGGATGACACCATCAGCATGTGCGCTAGAACTTCTGCCCTTGCTGTAGCTATACGCCGCCTGGTCTGGCTGCGACAGTGGGGTTTTGACGATGCTACGAAAAAGTTTCTTACTGGGCTTCCCTTTAGGGGCCCGTCCGGACCTGTTTGGAAAAAAGGGCAAAACACCCCTTTACAGAAGGCGGTCTCGGCCTTCTCGAGGCAGGGGCACCCCTCCTCCCCCCTATGTTAGCGTCAAATCCGAACCAGTGGTATCCTTCCAGCTTTTTGGTATAGATCCCTGCCCCAGGAGTGGCAGACAACGCCCTGTTCCCTCCGGCAGGACTAAGTCCAAGCATGATGGGGCGGCACCTTGCCTCTATCAGGAGGTGGCATGCCTCGTTCTGATGGAGTCAGGAGGAAGTTTCCTCTGGATGCAGAATAGTGTCTGCTGGGCGGCCCCTTCCCGAGATATTCAGGATGCTTCTGGTCCCTGCCTCTCTTCTTGTGTTGGCACAGGCCACGCGCGATCTGCGAGGTCTGGGGTCACCTGCCGGTTGCCCTTAACAGCCAGAGGCAGGGGGCCTCTACACTAACCTTTCCACTTTCCTCCAAACGGATGAGACACTCTGTCCATTAGGGCCTTCCATAGGTGAGGCAATTTACATTCACAGGCGGCCTTACTGCATGGTTTCTCTGAGTTGGGCCGCCAGTGCCCTGTGTCCAGAGACCTCTTGCCGTCGGTAGGCCACTGCTGCTTGTGGCCTTATTATCTGGCCTTGGTTCTGCTCCCCGAGTGATCGCCTAGGCGATGACGGGGGTGATTTCTCTACTGAGACCAAGGAGGCGTCCGCACGAGGAACTGCTTGGCCGTCCCTCCTTGCTTCCCAATCCCTGCGTCAGGCCGAGCTTGTTACTCGGTTGGCGGTGTCCTTTAGGAGTCTTTGGATGGGTGTTCAACCACCTCAATTCCTCCTTTTTCCCTTAGTGGTATCTCCCTTCCTAGGGATGAACTTGGGTTCGGTTCATACGGGAACCTGCTTCCTTGACTATAAATGGACAATCTGTTTGCAGGGGCTCGGTCCCTCTTGCTGTTCCCGTCTCTTCACCAGGCTGGATTGCAGTTGGCGGGCCTGTTGGTGGCTGTTCAAAGGTTGTCCCCTATGCTCAGAAGCCCCTGGGCTCCTCTGCTACTCATATTGTAAATGCTGGACTGAGGTTCCAGCTTCCCTGGAGCTGGGTCTGTGTACCCTTCCACCTTGGTACGGTGGTTACCCTTGAGACTGAGGTACTAGGGGTAACAATCAGGGGGCGCCCCCTTCCTTGCGTCTTCCTGCGGTTGGATTCCAAATCTATCAGGTCAATGGAGGGGGGACTTTTTTCTGCAAAATTCCCCTGTGATTCCGGGGGACGTGGAGCCTTTAGGGGTCCTTCCACCTGTCTATTTTGAAAGAGGTAGGCCTTCAGGTTGGCTCTGTATCGCTGGACTTCTCCCTTGCGGGATTGGTCTATTTGGGGGCCCCTTGATCTGTCTGACGACAGTGGCCTGTATTAATTACCTGCGTGGACTTGGAAGCAGGATGATCCCCCGGGAAGGTTTCTGATCCTGATCTGGGTGAAGGGCAGAGTTCCCTGCATATCTGCATATCTGCGATGTTTGCTCCGGTGGATGTCCTTCTGCGACAGGATGTGCTGATTCTTGTGCCGTCATGTGATCCGTCTAGTGTGGATCTTTCTGGGCCCGCCACCTTCATGGGTCCTGGGCCCTTGTTTCCCTGTCTCAGTTTGTTCTGTCCTTGGTCATGAGGCTTCGTGACTTTATGCTGGACATTCTGTTTGTATATGTTTTCATCCTCATTCACCCTGCTGGAAACAGGGTTCTGTGCAAGTTTGCTGCTGGAAGGGGGAACCAGTGATACTGACGGCCCTTGGGTGGCCTAGTGGAGTGTGGTTGCAGATGTGGTTATGTGGACAGTGGACCTGTACGTCCTGTCAGGAGTGCTGGCCTACTCACTCAGGCCCCCCTTTTTCTATTTCACCCCTATCTACAGACTCCGGTCTGGATGGTCTGACGGTTGGTTTAACCACCTTGATGGAAGTGGGTGCACCTTCGTGGGTGTCTGTGACTTCTGGAAGCCTAGGAGTTGGCTTCTTCTGCCTCTTTTTCCGTCTATTGTGGGATATTCTTACCCATATTGATTGGGTTGAGTTTTTGGTCTCTCCCCTGTGGGCGAGCTCTATTCCCAGGGTTATATAGTTATTACAGCATGGGTTGGAGTTGGCTCTCCTACTTGGTGCCCTGGTGGTTCAGGCTCTGTTCCTGTCCATTTTCTGCAAAGTCTTATTAAGTTCCTTGCCTCGGTTGACTTTCTTTCAGGGATTGCTCAGTGACATTCCCCACGTAGTTCTAGGGTCCCTGTTGGGATTGCTTTCTAGTCGATTTGCCTTGCGGGGTGTTCCCCTTGGCTCTATTCCGGATGCTGTCTGACGGTTCTTATCCATGAGGTTGCCCTTCTAGGACTGTTACCTCAGTCGACCATGCGCCTGAGCGGGCGGATCTGTTTAGCTAGCCCTCGTTTTCTTACTGTATCTTCGCCGTGATGTGGTGGCGTCCCGCCTTACGCCGGTTATTCTGCCTAAGGTGGTGTCTTAGGCTCAGGTATTAAGACATTATCCTTCTTCTGGGATTATTACATCTGGATGTGCCTGATCTCGTCTGCCTCTAGAGGTTAGGCGGCCTTGGGCCTGGCCTTTACCTGTATAAGATGCCCCTTCTGGTCCTGGGGAAGGCTTGGTATCTTCCTGGGCTACTTGGTTTTTGCTCTTGTTAGGCCTTTACTCAAGCCTATTCCTTAAGGGGACGAGTTCTTCTCACTCTATTCTGATTACGCTGGTGCCTTGGTATCTTTGGGCCTTTCAGCACCAGGTCTTGTTGAACAGGTTTGCTTGATCGCTACTTGTTTCCTTGTTCGTACCCTTTCAAGGGTTGTTTTGATGTTGAAGTTAGAGCCTTCGCTTGTGTCGCTCTTGGTAGCGAGGTATTGCAGGTGACAGTGCTTTCAGCTGTCTGCTGTTGCCTTCTTTGTTGGGGATCCCACCCTGTTCTATGGACACTGCTATTGGATGTCCCAATTGTAAGTATTATATCTGGAGCAGGACGTACTGTATACTTAGAATAATACAATTCTGTGAAATACTACCTGTAGAATTGGTATTATACGTATACAGTATGTCCTGCTCCACCCCACCCTGGTTTGCATTATTCTGGATTCCGTTTGGTGATTGTTGTTATTGTTATCATTACCAGTTGTTTTGGTGGTTGGTTTCTCCCGGCTTCTGGTTCACTGCTTTTCACTGCTGGGGATTTGTGGGAGGTCCCTGGGTATATGAGGAGAAGCCTGTTTTTGCATGTCTGCAGTGCACAGCGCCCTCTGGCGGAGGATAACCCAATTGTAAGTATTATATCTGGAGCAAGACGTACTGTATACGTATAATACCAATTCTACAGGTGAGTATTTCACAGAATTGTATTTTTAGACCCCTAAAACTTACCCAAACCACTTCCCGGTTATGTTTATCTTGCATTTTGCTCCCTAAAACTTACCCAAACCACTTCCCGGTTATGTTTATCTTGCATTTTGCTCCCTAAAACGTACCCAAACCACTTCCCGGTTATGTTCTTGCATTTTAGACCCCTAAAACTTACCCAAACCACTTCCCAGTTATGTTCTTCTTGCATTTTAGACCCCTAAAACTTAACCAAACCAATTCCCGGTTATGTTGTTCTTGCATTTTAGACCCCTAAAACTGTCCCAAACCACTTCCCGGTTATGTTCTTCTTGCATTTTAGACCCCTATAACTGTCCCAAACCATTTCCCGGTTATGTTCTTCTTGCATTTTAGACCCCTAAAACTGTCCCAAACCACTTCCCGGTTATGTTGTTCTTGCATTTTAGACCCCTAAAACTGTCCCAAACCACTTCCCTGATAGGTTCTTCTTGCATTTTAGACCCCTAAAACTTACCCAAACCACTTTGCGGTCATCTGAATCTTCATCTCTATAATATCAATATTTTATTCACCCTTCGTTTGGTGTTAATGTATTTTTGCTAAAAAAATGCCACTGAAACTTTTTTTTTGTTTTTTTATACAAGGCTATTTATGTTTGGCTTTGTTAGTTTTTTATAAAAAAAATTTTATGTTAAAAAAAAATAAAAAATTTGTGCAAATATAAAAGTTTCAAACTATGTACATCAAAAAATATATACAACACAGTGGCAGGACCCAGAACACTAGTCTCGCAGCTGCTCAAGGATCCTTCTATTCATGGCTTCCACTCTTGCCTGTGTGGTCCCTGTATAAAATAAAAAAAAATATTATTTTGAGACAAATACATGTTTGTCACCTGTGGATGGAATGTTTGTTAGTTGGCAACCTAACTCATGACGACATATGTTATTCTGCTAAGTCATTAATCTAAGGAAGTGGGCATATGTCATTCTGATAAGTCATTAATCTAAGGAAGTGGGCATATGTCATTCTGCTAATGCCATTGACTATGGCTTGATGTATCTGGGTGATCAGGTCAATTCCCACATACTCAAAATAATGACATGACAACTTAATTGGTTGGTGGCCGACGCCTGCCTCGTTGGGGACAACCCCCCGTCCTGGGCCCTGCCACTGGTGTGAAGTAGAGGCTGTAGAGACATGGCAAATAGGGTCACTTATAATGTCTTAATCAACAGTAAGCAAATGTCAATTTCAATGTTTGTGTCACATCACTCAACTTCTCCCTGTGCCTCTTGGGCGTGATCTGCTGCAGACTCCACATCGTCACCCGCTCCAGAAACCTCTAGAAAAAAAGATTAAGGGAATCGGCTTTGTTGGAAATAGCATGTATGTGTGTGCGGTTACATGAAGAGTCACATACCAGAGGCTACTGGCTGCATCACTGGGTATGACTCCATGCCCGCGCCGTGCTGCCCCTCCTCTGTGGAAAGGTCCAGGGGCTGGTCGGAGGACCCTACAGAGGAGGGGTAGGACCGTCGCCGAGAAACACCACCTTCACTTCCAGCTGCAGATTCATGCAGCACTGGTCGGCCTGTGCGCCTCTGTGTGCGTCGGATTCGGTACTCCATTTCCAACACTAGAAAAGAGAAGCATTTATAAATAAAGGCCTACCTTCTGTATTACTTACATCTAGCATGCAATTGCTATGTACTTACTAGGGAAATGGAGTCCGAAAAAGCGCCGCACCCGGGGCATGTGCAGCCGTTTCAGGTCCGACCAATGCTGCATGATCTGCGTGTGGGTGAAGGTGGTGTCCGTCTGATGTTGGATCCTGGAAACGATCTCCAGGCCGACGGTCCTCTTCTCAAATGAGTTGGGCAGGTAGTCGTACCTGCGCTCCAGCATCGTCTATAAAAAACAAAATAAACATAGGATTTAGATCAAACTGCATACAAATATCTGTTCAAAATCGATAATTTGACTAAATTACATTAACAGACACATTTCTAGCCTAATACTATTCTTGTAGCTGGCATAGACTTGGTTCGCACATGTGGGCCCTAACTTTGGTTTAGCACAGAGTTTTAGACACTTTTAAAACAAACCGTTTCTTCCTGCGCCTCCTTAAAGAGGACCAACACCCAGGGGTGATCGGCCCGGAAATCTATAAGATTCCTGGGCCGATCACCTCCCACCCCGCGGGACATCCGAGATCGGGATGTCCCGCGGGGTGAAACCCCCCAGAAACCCCAAAAACATCTTACCTGATCCGCCGCCGCCTCCCGCGCGCCCCTCCAGACGTGCGCGCCCCTCCAGACGTGCGCGCGCCCGCGCCGGCCCTCTGTGAATGGCCGGCGGGGGCGCGCGCGCGCCGAGAGTGACGCGCGGGAGGCGGCGGCGGCGGAAGCGGCTTGGACGTTCCTGATCCCCGCCTGGACGTTGGCGGGGATTGGCTGCGGCGTTCACGTGGGAGCGTTGAGAGATGAGTTTTTTGGGGTTTCTGGGGGGTTTCACACAGCGGGGCACCCCCGATCGGGGTGCCCCGCCGAAGTGGACCAAAACCCAGGATAGTCAAAATCCTGGGTGTTGGTCCACTTTAAGGGCTAGGCATGCATTTAGATGGCAAATCAAAGGCATTAAAATACACTTACAAGCATAATGATCTCTTCTTGTTGGCGGGTGAAGATTGTGGGCACCATCTTTCTTCTTGTCTGCAGCAGATAAGTTATGCCCCAGCGGTTTCTGGGTTCCGCACGGCCGGACGAACGCGTACGCGAGCGCGTAAGCGTCATACGCCGGCATTCTTATTTAAAGGGTCCTGGACACACAGCTCATTCTCTTTGAGAGTCGGTGAGTAATGGCACCCAAAAAAGCGCTAGCTAAAGCAGCAAAGCGTAAGGAGCCTTCTGCAGGCCCCACAACTCTCTCCCAGATGGCCAAAACTAAGCTGCGGGCAACCCGCAGTGCTCAGGCCAAGGCACCAGCAACCAGCAAACCAAATGAGGCAGTGGCAAAGAGGAAGCCCAAGGCCAGCAAACCAACAGCAACGGCCGCCCAAAAAGCTACAAAGAGGGTGCGAAGCCCCAGCCCCCCCAGGTCACCATCACCCCACCCATGTGTGGGCAAATCCCAGACTAAGAGGAGAACCCACCGTGAAAGAAGCCCCAGCCCGAGCTCGCCAACACCACCTGCACGTGCAGAAAAATCTCATGGCAAAAGGCCAAGGCACTGGGAAAGAAGCCCAAGCTCGACATCACCACAGGAACATCCTACAACCTCCAAGGGGCATGCAACTTCGAAGGGCCCACAGAGGCACAGGGCCCAAAGCCCTACTTCATCAAGCACACCCTCTCCTCCTCGGCCACATTCTCCACCGGCACAGGTGGCAAGGCACTCACCATATGGCACATCTACGCCTGCTACTTCAGTGGCAACCTAGCCATGAACACCCAGTCCCTATCCAAGTCCTGTTCAATCTCCAGCCAGCAGTCATACATTTCATCCCAACACAGCCAGGCCAGAATGTCCCCCGATTTGCCTGCAAACACTGAGCCAGAACCGCAAGCAACAGGGCACACATTGCGCAGAGGCCACTTGAGTGGCAGGTTTGGGGAGGCCCAAACTCTGGCATTGGCTAGTTGCATTATGATGAACTATATGGGCGCAGATCAAAATCAACCAGCAAACAGCGCAAAGCCGACATTTTAGAGGAGCTCACCAGACAGGTCAATGCAGCGGGGGAAGAGCTAAAATATGTTGAGCAGATTCAACGCAAATTATCGGACCTGAAGTTTGCAGCACAGAAGAAAGAAAATAAACGGCGTAATTACAGGTACATATCTACTATGTGGATTTCTCTGCTTCTTGTATTGT
Source organism: Gastrophryne carolinensis (assembly GCA_027917425.1). Classification (NCBI taxonomy): domain Eukaryota; kingdom Metazoa; phylum Chordata; class Amphibia; order Anura; family Microhylidae; genus Gastrophryne; species Gastrophryne carolinensis. The sequence continues at coordinate 132,259,221 of CM051239.1, forward strand.
CAACATTTTGCTAAATTTGCAAAACTATCTTTTTCAGCTTACAAACTGGCGGAGGCTTCCCCACTAAACTTCAATTTACCCCAGCTGAGGAGATGGTGCTGGGCCTGCTACATCCCGTGGCCTTAGAGGGACACTCGGGGCGGCGGGACACGGACATCCCAACTATTCCTGCTGGTTAGTAATGTTAGTGTGTATGTGATATTTTTTTCTACGTGTAAAATGAGGCTCCAAGGCATATATTAACAAATACCCCTAGGGAGTGCCTTGTAGTGGAGGTAACAATTTTACCAGGGTCTGTCATGTCTGTGGAATGTTAATTTTCCAATTTGCTTGGCCATACATGACCTTTGAGAGTATTTATGGACACTATTAAAGTATTTAGATTAGCAAAGGACTGTCTGTTATGTTCTTCTAGTCAATCTGATCCAACACTTCCATCTTTAACTTTACGCCACTTGGGTTTGAGTTGTGCTTTGGTCAGAAATACTTTATCTGGGGTGATTGAAAGGTTTACCTAGGAAGAATGGCAACCACCATAATCTTAAGCCAAATGCTATTTGCAAGCTGAGTGTGGGCCCCTAATGGCCCTTTATAGATGAAACCTTATAACAGCCAGTACATGCATGTTTTGTTTGGTTTAGGTGACCAATGTGTATGTACTTGTTGAGTAATACATATAACAGATAATGGCATTCATAGTGAAGGTCAACTTGGACCGTTGGGGGAGTTGCCATTCCTGCTAGCCCACGTGTTTTAGTGAAGCATATGTATTAATACACATCAACAATGCATAGTTGTGTGTTTACATGCCTTTTTTAAAACAATGCAGTCCAGCATCATCCCTCAGCTAGTGGGGAAGCCTCAGCCAGTTTGTCCACGCCGTCAACTTACGTGCTGCCTAGGACTCAGGATCTGATATATACGGTAAGTGTAATTTTTTGAATTTGCTGATGCATGTGAATTTCCATATTTTTCTTTGGGCGGAATTACATATGTAGTGCACAAACTGAACATTTTTTTTTTACATGTCCCAACAGACCCACACACTGATGGAGGAAATCCAGGAGATGGGGGAGGATGGGACCTTCACTACAGCCCCCGCTGGAACATAATCTTCAACTGTCCCAACATGTTTCTCCACCAAATCCTCAGCAGCAGAGTGAAACTGGCTGCAGAGACTGAGCCTACAGTCCGCAGTGTTAGCTCTGCTGCCGAGGATTTGGCAAGCAGATCTGTGGCTGTTGGTCGAACTAGAGGAACATCATCAGCACGCGCCCCAACCCGGAGAATTGGGAGCCGTAGTCGGCTACGTCGCCCAGTTTCCCAGGGAAGGCGCGTGCCGATCAAGGAGTCAGCGTGGCACCATGAGAGGCGTTTATTTCGCCAACAAAATCAAAGAAACAACGAACAGCATCATGCCCAATTAGAGACATTAAATAATACCTTAAACAGCCTGCTGACAGAATTTAGGTCGACCAACAGCCACATGGCCACCTTATCTAATAATTTCAGTGCCATGCTTGAGGAAGTTCGAAATAGCAACAGCCACATGGCCACCTAACAATTTCAGTGCCATGATGGCTGAACTTCAAACTACCAATAGAAACATGTTGGAACAGTTGCAGATTATGAATGCCACACATGCCCAGGTGATGGGCCACCTCCAAGGCCCACCACCAGAGTTTTATGGGCATCCCTCATTTAAAGGCCTATTTGGACTGTATCTGCTCAACATCTTTGCTCTACATCCCCACTGTATTGACCTGTCTGGTGAGCCCTACAAATATCCCCTTAGGGTATGGCTTTGCTTGTATGCTTTGTATTTGTGCCCATATAGCTCATTAGAGTGCTGAGGTAGCCCACTAGCCAATGCCTGAGCTCAAGCCTCACTGAACCTGCCACTCAAGCTGTTGCGCTGCAGGCTTTAGCCTAATTACATTGCTTCTGGCTCATCCTGTTTGTCGGCATGATTGGGGGACATTCTTGCCTGGCAAACTACTACCTTGAACCCTGGCAGAGATTGAACTGGACTTGGATTGGGACTGTGGCTTCTTGTTTGGGTGGCCCACTGACTTACAGGCGTAGATGTGGCATAGGTATGGCTGCTTTCCACCTGTGCCTGTGGCAAATGTGGCCAAGCAGGAGAGGGTGTGTATGTGTCCCTATTTCTTTTATCAAAAATATTGTCATGCCAATGCTTGTCCCATATGTGTGTGTATTTTATATTTGATTTGAACTTCGGCCTGGAGTGCATTACTTTAAAACTACTGCCTGTGGGCAATTGCTATGTGCCATGATTTGTCACTAATGACATTTGTTGTTTTAACATGTATTTACATGAACTATGGGAGTGACCATAGTTTTAAGTTATAAAATTTTATAAAAACCATTGTGACTTGACCTGTGGTTGACTAAGTTGATGCCTTAAGGTATTGTTTTTATTCTTAGTATACAGTACATCCTGCTCCAAATCTAATACTTACACTTGGGATATACTCCGCCAGATGGCGCTGGACTGCAGAGACATCGAAAATAGGCTCCTCCCGGCCCCTCAAATACCCGGGGACCTCCCACAAATCCCCAGAATTTCTCTGCAGTCTGGCTGCGAAGGACGAGAAATTGGCTCTCTTCTCGCAGGTGAGCGGGGCTATTAGCCTGCGGCCCTGTAGGACTATTCCCACCCGTTCCACTAGTAATATGCCTCCCAGCCTTGGCTGCTCTGGTCGGGTGAAGGTAGGCAGCACCGTTGTTAGGTGCTTAGGAGCGCTGCTCCACCGCAATCCCCCACCAAAGGGTAGGCGGTTCAGGCTTATGGTGAGCCTCTATGGGATGCCCCTCCCGCACTATTGCCCCTTGTTCCTGCCTATCAGTGGGCCCTGTTTTAGTGGCCGCTGTCCTCCCTCATTCTCCTTGTAGCCGTCGGGGGAAAAAAGGGGGGGGGTGTAAATGTGTATGCTATGCATTCTGTGTTTTACACTCTTTTTTCCATTCTGTTTAGTCTTGTGTCAGCCGCCGCGCTGACTTGCCTTTACTGTCTTTTTGAAATTGCTGCCGCCGCACGCTGACTTGGTTCCGCGCTTGGCAGCAGCATTACCTCAGGCGCTGGTGCGCTGTCATTGGCTGCTTGCTCGTTCTGGCTTCGCGCTCTTCGGGGGGGGGGCCCGTTTATGGCGCACTCAGCGTCATCGCTGATACCGGCCCGCCCCTCGACGTATACCGACGCCATCTTTAACCTGTTTGGTTGGCCCATGCCCGAAAGACCCCTACCTACCGCGGTCCGTAAGTGCCCTCGCGGGCGGCTTTATATCTTTCACTTTTGTATACTGTATGCTTACAGGTCTTGTCTGCTTATGTCTTTCACTCGGGGCGAACCCTTTTGGCTTCTCCCGGCCCTGTATTAGTATATAACTTGTAGGCCTTGTAAAAATAATACTCCCACTTCCCTAGCGGGTTATTGGGGCATTCGGGGTTGCTATATAGCGTTATTCCCTATCGGCGTATAGCGCCGCTATAATCACCATATGGAGGCATCCCAGGATAATGTGACCGGGGTCCCTTCGGGACAAGACCGGCTGTGTGTAGCGTGTGGGCAGCCTCATGCTGACGCTGACAAGGCGCGGGTCTGTGTACCCTGTGCTGAGCAGGTGCCTGCATTGCAATTTGGCCTGCCAGTGGCTGCACCTCGTTTCACTTCGCCTACTCCTCCAAGCTCAAACCTCACTTCTACGGAGTTGCATAATAGTGGGGATTCTCAGCCTGATGTGTCTTCTAGACTGGCTACTGTTGAGCAGTTGATTGCTAAGTCCTTAGCGTGTAAGGCCCCTGCTAAGAAGCGGCACTTGACGCCTAATGTCACTGTTTTCCCTATGGGAACTGAGGAGTTTTGGAATCTTTGTGGCTATACCCCATCTGATGAAGGGGAGCTCTTTTCTGATTCAGGCTCATCTGATGAGAGACCAAGGGGTCATGACGATTCTGGCTCTGACCCCTGGGCCCCGGATGACACTGACAGATTATTGACCCAGATTTTTGAGGTTCTGTCCATATCTCTCCCTGTTGTGGCTCCCAGGCAAAGAGGGGAGCTTTTCCATACAGCAAGATCACGTTTGGAATTTCCCGAGCAGGCACATTTCCATAACTTTGTGCTCAAGGAATGGGAGCGCCCCAGTAAACTTCCCGGGGTCCCAAAAAGTTGAGATAGGAAGTATCTCTTTCCTGCTGAGGTGGTTAAATGTTGGTCATCCCCCCCCCCCCCCGAGGTGGATGCCCCCGATCCTAGGGCTATCTAACTCCTCTGTCATGCATTCCTCTGACTCCACTACCCTGCGGGATGCTGAGGACCGGCGCATTGACCAGCTGGCATCCCATGCCTTTGCATGTGTGGGGACAGCACTGCGGTCTGTGCCTCTGCCATTACTGCTGTGGCCACTAGAACCCTTATCAGAAATATGCTTGATAGTGCCCCTGATGATTTGCCTTGTGAGGTGTTCAATGCACTCTCCAGTTGTGATGTTTTTGTAAATTTTGTCCTCTCAGCATTGGATGACACCATCAGAATGTGTGCCAGAACTTCTGCCCTCGTGGTGGCTATACGCCGCTCAGTTTGGCTGCGCCAGTGGGCTGCAGACAGCGCTGCCAAGAAGGCCCTCACTGGGTTTCCCTTTAAAGGACTGCACCTGTTTGGGGACTGCCTGGACCTTTTTGCTAAGGGAGGCAGGTTACCCCAGCGCAGGCGGCAATCTCGGCCCTTTCGGGGTCAGGGTTCCTTCTCCTCCCCTTACCGTGGTGCCAGACAGGGGAGGGGGGTTTCCTTTCCTGGGGTCTGGGGAGATTTCTGGGGTAGGGGCAGAGGACGTGGACGTCCTGGCTCCTCCTGGGGTCCCAAAGCAAAATCCTCTCCCAAGCCCCCTCAGGCATGATGGGGCGCCCTCACCCATCCGGGTGGGGGGACGGCTGCAGCACTTCGCTCACGTCTGGAGGCTTCATGTCTCAGACCGGTGGATTCAGGAGGTAGTGTCCTCCGGTTACAAGTTGGAGTTTGCTGCCTGTCCCTCTCCAAGATTCATCAGATCCCGGATTCCACAGGACCCTGTGTCAGCTCAGGAGCTAGTGCAAGCAGTGCAAGGCCTCCTGGAGCTGGGGGTCATCTGCCAGGTCCCCTTAGGAGAAAAAGGCAAGGGCTTTTATTCCAACCTATTCACAGTACCCAAAAAAGATGGTTCAGTCAGGCTCATCCTGGACTTGAAGATCCTCAACAAGTTTGTCAGGGGCAGGCGCTTTCGCATGGAAACTCTGCGTTCTGCCATCAGTTCCCTGCGCCAAGGGGATTTCATGACTTCTGTGGACATCAAAGATGCTTATCTTCATATTCCTGTGTTCCCAGGCCATCAAAGGTTCCTCAGGTTCGCTCTGATGGACCAACACTACCAGTTTGTGGCCTTGCCCTTTGGCCTCACTTCAGCTCCCATGGTGTTCACCAAGGTGCTGGCTGGCGTGATGTCTCTGCTCAGATGTCAGGGCGTCCGCGTGCTTCCCTATCTGGACAACATTCTCATCACTTCCCAGTCTCTACATCAGGCAGAGTTGGATACTCAGCTGGTGGTGTCCACTCTGGAGTCATTTGGATGGGTGATCAACCGCCCCAAGTCCTCACTGTTCCCTTCCTTGGTAACTCCATTCCTAGGAATGAATCTGGATACAGTTCAGGCAAGGATCTTCCTTCCTCAACAGAAGGTGGACAGTCTGATTGCACAGGCTCAGTCCCTCCTAGCTTGTTCCCATCCCTCAATCAGGCAGGGGATGCAGCTGGTGGGCCTGATGGTGGCATGCTTCGAGGCGGTCCCTTAGGCTCAGTTCCACTTGAGGCCTCTGCAACTTCACCTATTGTCAGTATGGGAAAAGGACCCAGCGTCCCTGGACAGGGTCTGTGTGCTCTCCCCCCTGGTCAGGAGGTCCCTCTCGTGGTGGATGGACTCAAGGAACCTGTTGGGGGGCAGATCCTTTCTTGCTCCTTCCTGGGAGACGGTCACTACGGATGCCAGTCTGTCAGGTTGGGGGGTTTCTGGAAGTCCCTGCAGTTCCAGGGGAGGTGGGACCCTCAGGAGGCCCACACACCTATCAATGTCTTGGAACTGCGGGCGATCAGGCTAGTTCTGGCTCACTTGACTACTCACCTTCGGGGCCTACCTGTTCAGGTGCGCTCGAACAACCAGATGGCAGGACTTTTTTCCAGGGGGTCCCTCATGTGCGCCCCCCACGTAAGCCTATGGTGCCTGTTTGGGATCTGAACTTGGTTCTGTCAGCCTTGCAGGGTGCTCCCTTTGAACCTGTGCAGGATGCTGCCTTGGCCATTCTTACGCTTAAGGTTGTGTTTCTGGTGGCTATCACTTCTGTCAGGCGTGTGTCTGAGTTGGCGGCGCTTTCCATTCAGCCCCCCTACTATGAGAGACACCAGGACAAGGTGGTGTTTCGTTTCAAACCTGACTTTCTGCCTAAGGTAATGTCTGCCTTTTTTTTGATTCAGGATATTGTTCTTCCTTCTTTGTGCACTCTTTGGATATGGTTAGGTGTCTGAAGTACTATCTGGTGGCTACTGCACCTTTTAGGAAAACTGATGCTCTTTTTGTGGTCCCTTCTGGTCCTAGGAAAGGTTTGGCTCCTGCCAAGACTACTATCAGCAAGTGGATTCGTCAGGCTGTGATTCAGGCCTACTCTGCTAAGGGGAAGAATCCTCCCTTCCTGCTCATTCCACTCGTGCTATTGGTGCCTCTTGGGCTTTTCAGCACCAGGCTTCTGTTGAACAAGTTTGCAAGGCCGCTACTTGGTCTTCTGTTCATACCTTTTCAAAGTTTTACAAGGTTGATGTTAGGGCCTCAGCTGATGCTGCTTTTGGCCGAAAGGTGTAAGTATTAGATTTGGAGCAGGACGTACTGTATACTAAGAATAATACAATTCTGTGATTACTCACCTGTAGAATTGGTATTATGAGTATACAGTACGTCCTGCTCCACCCCACCCTTGGTTTTGCATTATCTTGGATCCCCTGTATGGTGATTGTTATCATTGTTATAGTTGATAGTTTGGATTGTTTAATTCTCCCGGCTTCTCATTAACTGCTTTTCAATGCTGGGGATTTGTGGGAGGTCCCCGGGTATTTGAGGGGCCGGGAGGAGCCTATTTTCGATGTCTCTGCAGTCCAGCGCCATCTGGCGGAGTATATCCCAAGTGTAAGTATTAGATTTGGAGCAGGACGTACTGTATACTCATAATACCAATTCTACAGGTGAGTAATCACAGTATTGTATTTTTTACATTACTTAAAGTTTTCACTAACAAATTGGGCACAAAAAAAGCCATGAGACTCAAATCAGGTGTCAATTTTTTAGTAATTACATCATTACTATTTTGGACAGTACCAAACAAAAATACAAAAACAAAGCAAAATTATCTTAAAGAACAATCAATACAGGGACAAAACAAACACAACAAATTAAGAAAAATGTGTTGAAATCAAATTAGCACGCACTGCTTGCCCAGAGGCACTAGTTGTGTCTTGATATACTTCATCGGGGTCCTGGCTGGGTGGAGAGGGGGGCAGTTCCACATACCGGGGGACACGCTGCAAGATGGCATAATTATGTAATACAGCACACACCAGAATGATTCGATGACCTTCCTGGGGTCATACTGTAGTGCCCCCCCGGTATGGTTTAAGCAACGAAAGCTGGTTTTTAATAGGCCAAATGCCCTCTCCACCACGGCCCTGGTCTTCCGGTGTGCCCGATTGTAGGCATCCTGTGCGGCATTCTGGGGCCGAAGGACAGCCGTCAGCAGCCAGGGAAGGAGTGGATAGCCTGAATCACCTGAAATAATGTGTAAAAAATATCATAAATTACACATTGCTCCCTAAATTGAATCCAAAAAACGGTCCATCACCAAGACTAAGAGGCTAGGTAACATTTGAGCAACACCCTGAGCATACAGATTGCGCAGCCAAAAAAAAACCTAACTACATGTAATGGATGTTGGCACAATTTAAACATTAAAGATGGCGGATGATGGCCAATCAGCCAGACTGCTAACAGGTATTGGTTTAGTAATGTGCTGCAGGTCCAGCTCACCAAATGTGATAAAACATAACATTTAATGTAACATTTTAAAATATAGCATGACCTGTGTGGAGTGAATATCCTGGGCTCCCCATTCAAAGGTAGCGCGTTTCGGGGTTACCTCACCCCTTACAGAGGTCTGTCCGTGCTCCCAGGTGAAATTTCTCAGGGGATTTCTGAGCTGTCTATCTTCTTGGGACTACTAGGTATTGGTTTAGGACTGTGCTGCTCAGCATTCAGGGATGTCTTAACTTTTCAGGACCCCGTATCTGCTTTGTCTGAGGCAAAAACAGCTCTAACTTGGCCCCTGCACTTTATCCCGCTCTTCTCTACTCAGTAAGTGTAATGCATGTAAGCATAGATGGCGCAGACCCTATCATATAGTCAAGAACATAATTGCAGCCGAGTGTGGGGAAGAATAAAAATTAATTTACTATTAAGTAGAAATTTCTTATTTGACAAGGGTTTGTTGTTTGATAAATCTAATGGTTAAGGTACAGTTTCACATGTAATCAAGGGGTAAAAACAGCTATAGTTTCATACATGGGTCAGAAACTATATTCATAGCCATACAAGTCAATGACGTTATTGGCGTCAACTTACCAAGCAGCCATCCACCGGAGAATTCTCCAGACTCAAACCGATGGTACAATCCAGATCTTCTCAGAATGTAGGCGTCATGGGATGAGCCTGGAAACCCGGCGAGCACACTAAGGAACCGCATGTCTGGGGCCACCACTGCTTGGACATTCAGGGAGTGGCCCATTTTGCGGTTCCTGGGATGAAAGAAAAAAAAAACATTAGCAAGGCAAGGTAAACTAGTGAAACAATAACTAATAACACCCTACCAAAAACCCGTGGGCCAATACAAATAACACTAACCAAGTACATAAGTATTTTTTGATTAAAAAAAAAAGGATATGTATGTTGGATCAAGTAAAGATTAACTTTAAAGTGCCTATTTAAGGTCCACATTAAAATGTTTCCCTTTGGCCAACATGAAAAACATCTGAGACGCTGAATACGGTCCATTGTTACACAGGGACTATATTTACAAGGAGGGATTTTACAAGGACGGATTAACAGATATACAATGTCAACTATTTCACAAGGACTATTTACAAGGAGGGATTAACAGATATACAATGTCAACTATTTCACAGGGACTATTTACAAGGAGGGATTTGGAAAATTTTAAAAGAACATTTAGGTAAACTATATTAAAAAAATGACAGATTAGACTTGCCTGTAGATGTACTCGTCGGCTGCCGGAGGCACCAGGGCAACGTGGGTGCAGTCAATGGCACCCATTACGTTGGGCATGTTGGCGATGTTATAAAATGCCAGCTTAATCGTGTTCCTGGCTACCATGTCGTCAGGAAAACAAATATATTTCTGACTAATGGTAGCCATGCCTTCCAAAAACTTGGATAGCGCGCGGCTCAGCGTAAGCTGGGAGATCCCCACGGAGAGGGCACCCAGCCTCTGGAACGAGCCGTTCGCCAAAAATTGCAGGCAGCCAAGCATCTTAGTCATACCTGAAATTGCTTGCCCCTTCCTTGTGGTGCGGGCTAACCATGGCCGCAGCTCACTATACAACTTATGGAGGGATGCGCGATTAAGTCTGGTGAGCTCGAACAGCTCAATGTCATGCATGCCATCGATGTGCATGCGTCGCTGGTGCAATCTGGTCTCGGCCCTCCGGACAATTTCAATGCCCATTCCTCATGCTCCACAAAGGCACTAGACTGGTTCATATCTGCTGTTTCCGAGGTGAAAATGGTCCCATAAGGGGATCGTCAATGAAACGGGTTTATAGGGTGGTGGTCCAAGGTTCCAAGGAGCGGACACTGCATTCTTTGGATGTGGTCAGGGCTCTGAAGTTTTATTTGGTCGCTACTGAGCCTTTCAGGAAATCTGATGCTCTTTTTGTTCTCACTTCTGGACCTAGGAAGGGTTTGCCTCCGGCTAAATCCACTATCAGCAAGTGGATCCGTCAGGCGGTGGTTCAAGCCTATTCTGCTAAGGGGAAGGAACCTCCCTTTAGAATTACTGCTCATTCCACTCGTGCTATTGGTGCCTCTTGGGCTTTTCAGCACCAAGCTTCTGTTGAACAAGTTTGCAAGGCCGCTACTTGGTCTTCTGTTCATACTTTTTCCAAGTTTTACAAGGTTGATGTTAAGGCCTCAGCGGATGCTGCTTTTGGCCGCAAGGTGCTTCAGGCGGTAGTGACTTGACCTGCCGGCTGTTACTCATTGGGGATCCCACCCTACTTTTGGACACTGCTTTTGGATGTCCCAACTGTTATGAATACAGAAGCAGGCCGTGCCATGCAATAAAGAAAATAGCAATTCTTTGAGTACTCACCTGTAGAATTGTTTTTGTTCTTGCATGGCACGGCCTGCTTCGACCCACCCTTGTTATCGTTATTCTTGCCTCTTTATGGTGACATTCCCCACAACAAGGGACTCGAGATGATTCGACTGTTCCTAAATGAATTAGATATAGAACAGCATGATCATAATACTTTTCTGCTACGATTGTTGCATTTCGTCCTCACCCACAACCTCTTTCTCTTCAACCACCAATTATACCACCAGATACAGGGTACTGCTATGGGGACCACCTGTGCCCCCTCTTATGCAAACCTGTATCTGGGTGGTTGGGAGAGGGGGTTGTGGAGTGAGGACGAACTCGCAGGGTACCTGTGCCACGTGGCTACGTGGCACAGGTACATCGATGATGTGTTCATTATATGGACAGGTTCTGAAAAAGATCTGTTGGACTTTGTTTCCAACCTGAATACAAATACATTGAATCTTAAGTTTACCTGTGACTTTTCTAGACCTGTCGATCACTATCAGTGACACAGGACAGATCATAACAGACTTTTTTCGGAAACAAACTGCAGCAAATAATATACTACGGGCTTCTAGTGCCCATCCAGAGCACCTTCTCTCGAGTATCCCATATGCGGAGTATTTGCGAGCACGCCACAATCGTACACTATCTGTGGACTTTGAGAAGGAAGCGGCAAATATAAGGACCCGCCTTAAAGATAGGGGGTATAAATCCCGCACATTGAGAAAAGCCTATAAAAAGGCCCTAACTAGATCTCGTCAGGAAATACTATACAAACCGAAACCACGTGGTAAACCCCCATTATCCATGATTTGTACCTATTCAGAGCATCATGCGGAGATTAGAGCCATTTTCTTGCGTCACTGGCATATTTTAACCAGTGACCAGTCTCTGGCTCCCTTTATCCCTAAACGCCCCATCTTTACTTACAAGAGAGCAAAAAATCTTAAGGACCACCTTGTCCATAGTCACTTTACAGACATAAGGAAAAAATCGTGTTGTGCTACCACTGGAACATACCAGTGTCAAAACTGCACAATGTGTAAATACATGCTTACCACCAAAACTTTAACCATAGGGAAGAGACCTCCCCTAAAATTGAGACACTTCATGAACTGCCAATCTAGTCATATCATATATGTTCTGATATGCCCATGCAAACACTTCTATACAGGCAAAAGTAACCGCCAACTAAAGAAACGTGTATACGAACACACTTACGATATACGTTCGGGCAACATAAAAACACCTGTAGGCAGACACTTCCTCCTACATCACAACAAAAGCCCTGAGGGAGTAAAAATAATAGGCCTTGATCGTATCCATACAAACCCCAGAGGAGGGGATATAGAGAGGATTACCCTTCAGAGGGAAACAAAATGTATTTATTATTTCCAAGCCCACCGCCCCCCGGGTTTAAATGAATCAATACGTTTTGTGCCGTTTCTCCAACCCTAAATACTATGTATTGAGATGATTTTTCTTATTTTTATTCTTACCATGTTGTTTAGAGGTATATGTTCAGATTTTTTCCCCTGCTCTGTTACTGTTACATTAGGTGTTTGGGCATCCGCTCCTAGGAGGTGACAATATATCTACCAAAAACAATTTTGAGTACCGCCTTCCTGTCTGGTTAGGGCTTAGACATTGCGATACAAAATAGTACGGTTGTTTAGATGCAATTTCTAATTTGGGTCTCCTTTAGGCAATTCCTATTCCGTTAGTTTTAGGTATCCCTGTGCTTCCCATAATTATTTAGGTTGGGTTTCAAGTGCTCCAGTCCAAGCTTTAAGATGGTGTCTAGAAATAGACACCACACATGTACCTAGTCCAGTATTATACCTTACTAATAATTTACTGTATGGATATTTAGACATGAGGAAATAAATAAATAAAATAATTCAGTTTCTAATACATGATGCCTATTCCTATAAGCCAAACATATGACCCATACTAGAGTAGGATAGAAAGCACAGCGTTGGTGTCTTAGCTGGTTAGCACTGGCGCTAGCTGTCACAGTGTACAGCTTTGACTCCACAAAGATGCCGGAAGTGACGTCAGCGTCACCAACACGTTCTTCCTCTTCTGCGAGCATAGCGTCTGGGCGGGAGACGAGGGACATTTGACGCTGTTACACAGCACGACGCGGCCGCCTACAGCTGCAGGGAGCACGGCTCTTGTCACCGCGCCTAACACACTGGCTCCCAGCGGTACCACATTGCGCTGCCAGGCACCCGGGGATGCATTGCCTGAAGGGGACACATTGGAGCTTCTAGCTTTAGGTAAGCTTTTACATTAGTAATTGTAGCTTTACATTGGCCTTAGGATACTTATATAGAGCAGATGCAAGCTTTAACATAGAGATTTCCGGATCACCGGTAATATATAGGTGGCATACTGTTTTGGCCTATTGATAAACACTTTCCTCTATAGCTGAAGTTATATTATGGAAATGAATAGTCCTGGCATACTATGGCATCCATCCCACTGGTAATTTTTTGGGGAATTTCATACCACCCAGGGCTCCTATCTATATGTTGAATATTGAATTGCTATTAGTGAATTTGATCCAAGGGTATCTGAAACCATTCTTCTTTACCGCAATAGCCCAAACAGGCGGAATGCTCCAATCAGGTTACCAATACCAGCGTTGTGATATCAGGAGCACACTTCATCTGCTGATTGAGATGACAAATATTCACCCCAAAGTGTCTAATGCCTAGGAGCGGCTGCCCTAACCCCGTTTCTTTAGGTAAAATTTGTATATATTGCAATATTGTATATTTATCTGCCATAATGGTAGGAAATCTGTAAATGGTGGATATATTGGCTTACAATTGTCTTTCTTATGCACAATATTTTAGAGATCCAAAGAACACTTTGACAGTCCTAGCAGACACTGAAGAAGCTCGCTGGAGCGAAACTAGTCTGCTCTGCAGGACAAGGTTTAAGTCAATAAGTAGTACTGCGGATCTATTTGTTCAATGTAAACAATGTTGGATTGCTTGTTTTTGATATTGCACTTGCACTTTGTTGAGATCAAATGTTTTAACATTGGAGCTTAGAAGCATGTAATAAATGTCATTGTGGATATGAAATTGTTTTTCAATCATTGAGGCGAGGTCAATACTGGATGAGCCCTTAGTTGTGTTGATCAACTGGGGGGAGGGTCCATTACACCCCAGAATCTCTATTTGTATGATTGTTCCAAGTTAATTGGGTTTTTTTTACCCTTTTTTACATTTATTATCTCCCGGCTTCTTGTCTCACTGCTTGTTTACGCTGGGAACTCTATGGTTGATCCCATTTTTATAGGGGGCCGGGAGATGCCACAGCTTTCTGCAGTACCACTGCGCCACCTTGTGGCGGAATAACCCAACTGTTATGAATACCGAAGCAGGCCGTGCCATGCAAGAACAAAAACAATTCTACAGGTGAGTACTCACAGAATTGCTTTTTCTCCCTTTGTGTCATCCAGACGGGTCCCACTTTACTCAGAGTTGTGGTTCCTCCCGGTCTCATTCACTACCCCCCCCCCCCTCTCTACAGTCTGCATTTTTTTAAGGGATTTTGAGAGAGACAAATTGGGGATTGTCCGGTTTTGGAGGCTCATAATGGAGGCTTCTGGGGATAACGAGCTAGGGCCCCCCTCAGGACGGGTTAAGCTCTGTGTGGTACATGGCCTTTGAGCGGTCGCAGCACTGTTTGTGTACCTTGTGCCCAAAGCGTTCTTTTGGATCAGGATAGCCCTATTTTACCTACGGCCTCGCCTACACCCCAGCAGGGGGTCTCAAATGGATTTGGCGCTCCGAGTGGCCAGCTTAGAGTGACAATTATCGAGCTCGGCCGCCGGCAGGGCCGCGTGCGATAAGCGCCATGTTGAGCCGGGTTATTCGCTTTTTGCTGCTGCTGATGATGATTATGAGGCTTTTGGTGGCCAAGACTCCATGGAGGAGGGTGAGTTGTTTCATGAGGCCGACTCCTCAGGGGACCGACCGGGTGGCTTTGACAGTGACCCTGGGTCTTCCTCAGACGAGAACATCTGGCTCCGCAATGACACTGAGAAGTTGTTGTCTGCGGTATTTGACACCCTGCATATTGTACCCCCTAAGGCGGCCAAAAAGAAGCAGGGGGACCTTTTTTGGCCTGAGAGACAGCGTCTTGTTTTTCCTGAGCAAGGCCACTTCTCCAAAATGTTTTTTAAAGAATGGGAGAGGCCTAATAAATTGCCGTCGGTGCCTAAGGGTCTGGAGGAGTCCCTGGACCAGGAATTCTCTGTCTCCTCTGGCCAGGCGGTCCCTCTCGTGGTGGTTGGACTCCAGGAATCTTCTAGTGGGCAGGTCTTTTCTGACTCCTTGTTGGGAGATTGCCAAAAACCTCCCCAGCCGGACTGGCGTTCGTGGTGACAATCACTGAAGTTCCAGGACCAGTGGAGCCCGCAGGAGGCTCACGTGCCTATCAATCTCCTGGAGCTGAGAGCAATCCGGTTGGTCTCATTTGATCCCCCATCTATGGGGTCATGCGGTCCAGGTCTGCTCGGACAATCAGACGGTGGTCACCTACATCAATCATCAGGGTGGGACTCGGAGCAAGGGAGTCCTCAAGGAGGTGACTCCCTAAGCAGGGGAACTTCTCGTCTGGGGAATGATCTCTCAGCAACAAGATCTTTCACGCTCTGTGTCGCCGCTGGGGTCAGCCGGATGTGGACCTGTTTGCGTCCCGACACAATCACAAGCTTCCAAGGTTCGTCTCCCTGTCAAGAGATCCTCTGGCCTTCGCCAAGGACGTTCTGGCAATTCCTTGGACGGAGTTCCGACTCCTTTACGCCTTTCCTCCATTTCCTCTCCTGGGTCGTGTGCTGCACAAGATAGCCCAGGACGGGGTGCCAACCATTCTGGTGGCCCCTCGTTGGTCGAGGCGGTGTTGGTTCGCGGACGTAGTTCAGATGTCAATGGATCGCTACGTCATGCCCGACGATCCAGGGCTTCTCACTCAGGGGCTGTTACGCCACCCCAATTTACAAACGCTGGCTTTGATGGCTTGGCTGCTGGAACCCCCATCTTGACGGAGAAGGGGTTGTCTGCTTCGGTCGTGCGTACCATGATTCAGGCTCGGAAGAAATCCTCCTCCATGATTTACTACAGAGTTTGGCACGCTTACATTGCCTGGTGTGAGTCTAGGGGTCTTCCCTGTCGCATTTTCTCCTTTTCTAGGATTTTGGAGTTCCTACAACATGGCTTGGATCCGGGTCTCCAGCTGAGTACCCTCAAGGGTCAGGTTTCGGCCTTTTTCCAAGGAGTTACACAAGTACGTCCACCGCGTAAGCCTATGTTACCGGTGTGGGATTTGAATTTGGTGCTTTCCGTTCTCCAGGGTCCTCCTTTTGAGCCTTTGTGTGATTCTGCTTTATTCATTCTGACTCTAAAGGTGGTCTTTTTGGTAGCTATCACTTCGGTGCGTCGCGTTTCAGAGCTGGCGTCGCTTTGTATGAAGCCTACTTTGAGCGGCATCAGGATAAGGTGGTTTTTCGACTTAAACTGGATTTTCTACCTGAGTTTGTTTCTGCCTTTCATCTCAATGAGGACATTGTCATGCCTTCCTTGTGTCCCGCGCCTTCTAATTCTAAGGAGAGGACTCTCCATGCCCTGGACTTCGGATTCTCTTTTTGTCCTTCCTGACGTACCTAGGAAGGGCTTACCTCCAGCCAAATCCACTCTTTTAGCAGGTGGATCAGACAGGCGGTGGTGCAAGCTTACTCTGCTAAGGGGAAGGAACCCCCTTTCCGGATCACTGCTCACTCTACCAGAGCTATTGGTGCCTCTTGGGCTTTTCAGCACAAGGCTTCGGTTGAACAGGTTTGTAAGGCCGCTACTTGATCTTCAGTTCATACTTTTACAAAGTTTTACAAGGTTGATGTTAGGGCCTCAGCTGATGCTGTTTTTGGCCGTAAGGTACTTCAGCCGGTAGTGTCTTAAACTACATGCTGTCGCTCTTTGGGGATTCCACCCTTCTTTGGACACTGCTTTTGGATGTCTCACTTGTCAGAAATGGAGCGACCTGAACAGGACACCAGGAAAAATACAATCCTGTGAGTACTCACCTGTAGAATTGTTTTTGGTGGTGTCCTGTGCAGGTCGCTCCATCCCACCCTTGTTCCGTTATCTTCTGTTGCCTGTTATGGTGATTACTGTTGTACTTGTTTTTTTTTCTTGAGAGAGTTCATGCTGAAGCTATTTGAAGTAAACATGGTTTCTGGCCTCCCGGCATGTCTCTGTTTTTACTGCTTTTCAACTACTGGGGATTTTTGGGGAGACAGGTGCCTTATATGGGCCGGGAGAAGCCACGATTTTGTCTGGGAGGACACCACCAAAAACAATTCTACAGGTGAGTACTCACAGAATTGTAATATTCTCTGGAAGTACGTGCCTAAAAAACTTTAGGTACGTACTTCCAGAGAATATTACAATTCTGTGAGTACTCACCTGTAGAATTGTTTTTGGTGGTGTCCTCCCAGACCTTGACGTGGGGGCGGTTTTCTGGACATAATCCCTCAATTCCTTGGCTGCACAGGGTTTTCCTAAAAAAAATAAAAACATAAAAAAAAAAAAAAAACAGAATCAAAGCCACATTTTCCTTTTTTTTTTTTTTTTTTAAAGTTTTTATTTTGCAATAAACAGACAGACAAGACAAAACAAGTCATCTTGTAAGGCAATTAAGGTGCCGCAGGCACCCAACTTCATAACTAGCATATAGACTAACAACATTGACAACCATTCACACAACTTTCATACCGGACTCCAGGTGATTCTTGCTACCATCACGGTTCAGGTAAAGGACAGGGAAGCTGATGCACACCAGCTATTAGACGGGGCGTACATGTTCTAAAATCCCTCCCATTGTTCGTTGGTCAGTTTCCAGCACCCGGCCCAAGTCCCCTAAATATAGTATAGATATCAGACTCGACCCAAGAAACTACCCACCAGGCCCCCCTCCCAGGCTCACTCAGCATCAGACGCTGACTCCTGGCTCTGCAGCCATGCGTCCCAGACCTTTTCGAACTTATCCGGCACCCCCCTTGCGGCGTATGTCAGTTTATACATGGTGAGTTTCTGGTTAACTAATCTTTTTCCAGGTTTGCACTGAGGGCTTAGCGGGGTGTCTCCATTTCATCAGAATGCACTTCCTGGCGTAGAAGAGCAACAAACGGATCAAGGCCCTCAGAGCTCTCCGTTCCGAGAGCAGCTCAACCACCCCCAGAAGACATAGTGAGACAGATCCCTGTATCCGAAAACCCACCACTCTGCTGATCAGACCCATCACACCCTCCCAGAAGACCGTCAGGACTTCGCATGACCAGATCATGTGTATCCATGAGCCACTACTTTTCCCACATCTAGGACATATATCAGTATCAGTTAAGCCCATTCTGTGCAGACGAACCGGGGTGATGTAAGCCTGATGAATCCACTTGGTTTGGATAACTCTATCTCTGGCTTCCACTACCGATGCATGTAGGTTGTCCATTATCTCCTCCCAGTCATCCTGGTCCAGGTTTGGGTCTAAGCCCTGCCATTTAGACTCAATCTTGCTTCTAGGGGATTCCAGCTCTCCCATCAAGCACTTATACAGCGTGGAGACAGGCTTTTTTAGGCTCCTATCTCTGATTGCGTTCTCCGCCTTGGACCCTGTAATCCTCGGGCCCTCCCTACGGAACTGGGCGTGCAGTGCGTGTCTGAGTTGCAGGTATCGACAAAAGTCCCGATTGGATATATGAAACTCCTCCTTAATCTGATCGAAGGACACCAGCACCCCCCCCCCCCTATATAATTGCCCAATCCGATGGATGTCTTTTCTTGTCCAGAACAGCGGGTCCTGCATAGCACCCATTTCTGGTAGCCTAGGGTTGTCCCATAAGGGGGTATAGGGGGACCACGCCGGGGTCTCCCCCGACCTCACCCCTAGCTTAGCCGCCCTTTCCCAGATGTTACTAGCCGCCCTCATGAACGTGGTCGCCTCTCGGATCCCTCTCGTACCCCTGTATGCTAAGGAGGCCAACCTTTCGGGGGAGCCCAGTAATGCCACTTCTAAACACACCACTGGATTGTCCCTCGGCTGGCAGAGCCACCAATGGACAAACAAAAGCTGCGTTGCATAGAAGTATATTTGCATATGTGGCACCGCCAGTCCCCCGGTATCTATTTGCACCTTCATTATTTGTCGGTTTAGCCTTGGGGGGGATTGTTCCCATATAAAGCTAAAGATGATCGACTCCAGTGGTTTAAAGTGGAAAATAGGAAGCAGTACTGGGGAGGCCTGATATATGTATAGGAGTTTTGGAAGAAAAATCATTTTGAATATATTGACCCTGCCCATGACCGACAGCGGAAGGTTCGCCCACTGGGTGACTCTTTGCTTCAATTTCGCCACTACCGGAGAAATATTAAGAGGGACAAACTCATTAGTCTGCCTACTGATCATAATCCCCAGATACTTAAATTGTTGGACTATATTCAGCTGGGACCTTGGGGAGACATCCCGAGGGTCGGTCACATCACCTTGCATCAGGCTGGATTTATCCCAGTTAACCTTCAAGCCGGGAAAATCTCCCAAACATCCCGATGGTATCCAAAGCAGCCTCCAAGGACTCGTAACTGTCCGCTAGGTATAATAGGGTGTCGTTAGCGTAAAGTGAGATTTTCTCCTCTATCTCCCCCAGCCTCCATCTAGCGATGGCTGGAGAGTTCCTGATAATAATTGCCAATGGTTCAATGGCCAGTGCGAAGAGTAATGGCGAGAGTGGGCAGCCCTGCCTGGTCCCTCTACTTAATATAAAAGGGACAGAGTAGCATCCGTTGACCCGTACTCTGGCCGTCGGACGGCCGTATAACAGCCTGATATATGATATGAAACCTGCAGGGAGCCCAAATCTGGCCAGCACTGCCCAAAGATAGGTCCACTCGATCGAATCAAAGGCCTTCTCATTGTCCAGTGAAGCTATCACCCGGCTACCATAGTTGTCATGTACTATCTGCAGGTTGGACATCAGTCTGCGCAGGTTTATCCCCGGTGTGCGTCCCGGCATAAAGCCTGATTGGTCAGGCCTAATCACTTGTAATATGACCCTGTTCATCCGGATGGCTAGGATTTTAGCCAATATTTTGGCGTCTTGATTTAATAGGGAAATGGGCCTATAGGATGCACAGACATCAGAGGGTTTCCCTTCCTTGTGAATAAGAACCACGTGCGCTTCATGAAAGGAGGCCGGGAGACTCTCATTATCCAGCGCCTGTTTCAGAACCTCCCCGAGTCTAGGGGCGATCTGTTCCATCTCCTGCTTGTACCACTCGGCCGGCAATCCATCAGGCCCTGGTGCCTTCCTACCGGGAAGTGCTCTTATCGCATTCCTAACTTCCTCAATAGTAATGGGGGAGTCAAGAGTTTCCCGATCAGCCAGAGTCAATTCAGGGAACTTAATCTGATCTAGATAGTTCTCCAGATCTTCCATCCCGTAGTTGACCCTAGAGGAGTACAAGGCCGAGTAGTACCTGAGGAACTGTTGTGCAATTTTATCTCCCTCTGTTACTGTCTCCCCCGCCACCACTATCCCAGCGATACTATTGGACTTGTTTTCAACCCTTGCTAGATAAGCCAGAGTCTTACCATTTTTGTCCCCCTTGTCAAAGATCGTCGCCTGCTTATATAACTTTCCTAGTCGAGTCGGATAATAGCAGATTA
The DNA here is from genome assembly GCA_027917425.1 of Gastrophryne carolinensis. NCBI lineage: Eukaryota > Metazoa > Chordata > Amphibia > Anura > Microhylidae > Gastrophryne > Gastrophryne carolinensis. The sequence continues at coordinate 132,279,425 of CM051239.1, forward strand.
TATTCCCGCGTAAGGGACATCAGCTTCGAATGGGCCCTATCGTCAGCCGAGGCGATGAATTCCTCTTCCGCGTTCGCAAGTTTACTTTCGAGGTCTGCCCTTTCTTTCCCCCTTTTTCCCCTAACCGCCGCTATATCGCTTATGGCGCATCCCCTAGTAACCGCTTTAAAGGCATCCCATCTCACCCCAGCAGTCGTCTCGTCCGCATTACACTCCCAGAAGACCTCCGCCGCAGAGGCCAGGCTACCCCTGACTTCAGGGGTCTCCAGCCACAAGGGATTTAGGGTCCATCCCACCCGGCTTGCCCACATACGTAACAGCCCAACCTCCACCAGCAGCGGCGAGTGATCCGAGATGCCCCTCGGGAGATAGTTACAGGTCGTCACCCTCGCCAGCAAGTCAGGAGATGAAAACGCGAGGTCTATCCTGGAAAGGGACCTATGCGTGGCCGAATGACAGGAGTATGCCTTGTCAGTTGGGTGCTTCCATCTCCATAGCTCCTGTAGGCCCATCGCCTCTGCCCAGGACGCCAATTGCGTCCTAGGGCCCGGCCTCCTGTCCAGTTTATCCAACGCTGAGTCCAGCACCATGTTAAAATCAGCAGTATCGGGGCCGGGGGGTAGTTAACTACTTTCTCCATGATCCGGTGCAACACTTGTATATTGAAAGGCGGGGGGACATAAGTGCCTACAATAATTACATCGGTATCCATAAGCTTGGCGTGGAGGATTACATAGCAACCCTCCCGGTCCGTCTGCACAACACGAATGGGGTTCCCTTGGAGATCAGCACGGAGACCCCCCTAGAGTAGGCCGAGAAGAGAGCATGAAATGAGTCCTGGATCCAGGGTCTCCTCAGAGCGAGTCCCCTCCGCCCCACCAGGTGAGTCTCCTGGAGGATCACCACATTGGGTCTATATCTCTTAACAAACTGGAGGACTGTAGACCGTTTGTAAGATTCTCTCCTGGAATGTCAGGGGGCTAAACGATAAAATCAATCACCCATTCTCATAGATCAGAATACCATCCCTGTGGTCAAATATCAATCTGCACTGATAGGTCTGCCCCTCCACCTGTGACCGTCCAGCTTTTAGGGTCCGTTTTCCATTCATCCCATCCATACCAACATGACATCATACAATATGTAAACTGTTAAACTCTACATTATACATACAATTACCATTCCCAACCACCCCCACCCCGCTCCACCATTTCCCAACTTTGGCGAGCTTCATACCCCCCCAACAATACAATACAACAACGGTGTAACTAGTTGCACCGGGGTGCAGAGACCCATCGCCTATGGGCCCATAACATAAAATTACCATAACCATGTACAGGTTGGCGGCATAGGGTTCCCAGGGGCGATTGGGGGTAATCAGGAGCGACAGGAAGGAGTGACCAGGGAGGGGGGGATGAAGGCAGGGGGGGAGAGGGAGGGCAGTCTAGGCAAAGGGAGGTTAACAAGAGCAATAGGAAAGTAAGGGGGGGATTCGATAGGAGGGGGGCCATCACACCATGGGAATCCAGAGCCACAGCTCTCCTGTAGCGATCAGATCAGGATACGTTGTAACTAGAGCAGTCAGAACAGGTTTCAACAGTTTCAACAGCCATCAAACAAATGAAACAGAGCGAGCTCTACTACTGGGCGGCATCTAGACACTGGGCCCTAGCGCCAACAGGGCAGCAGCAGAGGGAGGAGTCCCCCAGCAAGGGGCACAGTCATCAACTCAAATACTGATGAATTCAGAGAGCGGCTTTCTCCACCCTAAGGCCTGGTTGTCAGGCCCCTGGCAGAGAGTCCAGCCATGCATTAGCGTCCTCAGCCGAAGTGAAAAATCTGGTTGCCTCTCCATCTTGCACGCGCAAGCGTGCTGGAAACATCATGGCATATTTAATTCCTTTCCGCCTGAGCCTCTCTCTCACGCCATTGAAGGAGCGCCTCAGGTTTGAGGTAAAATCCGGGAAGAAGGACAGCCGGGCGTTGTTGAAGGTCACCCCCCCCTTCGCTCTAGCTGCAGCCAGGATAGCGTCCCTGTGGGAGGGGTCTCGTGGGGATCCTGTGCGCTCTCTCCACTGTGAAGAACTTGGTTAGGTTCACCGGTGCCAGAGTCTCCGTTATGAGATTTTCCACAAACTTCTCTGGAGAGGTTCCCTCCGCTTTTTCAGGCAGACCCAGGATCCGGACGTTATTCCTCCGGTTTCTATTTTCGGCGTCCTCGGCCCTCCCCATGAGAGTGGTCACCTGCCTCCGCAGGGTGCTGCGTCTCCGATCCTCCTCTCCGCCTCTCCAGCGCGGTCTCGAATATTATCCAGATCATGGTGGAAGTAATTAAATTGTTCCTGGAGAATTTAGCTGTGAGGGCACTCTGACATGAGGCAATAGCTGCCATTATAGCTGCAGTATCAGGGTTGGAGGTCCCCTGCTCAGCCACACACGGAGTTTCCATTGTTTGCGTGCTACAGGCGACCACAGCTGCTTTACGTTTCTTGTTGCCTCTCATATGTAGGGGGCCCCCGGCAGGAACAGCTCAGTAGGGTCCAGAAGGTCGATCCGCGCCCCTGTGATATGGTCAGTCACTGTAACCTGGGATCTTATCGTCTCAGGATAAATCTGGGTAGGGGCCACCCGGGTACCCCCAACAGGCGTGGGGCAGGATCCGACAGTAAGGGCCCACCGCCCACTCCGAGCGCTCAGGGTTCTCCTGTGAAGGGATACGGGGAGCAGCAGAGCGTCCAAGATTATGGCCCCCTCTGATGTGCCTCCGGCCCGCGGGGCGGGTATCACTGCTGTCCCGGGTAGGGAGCGCCCAGGCACCCCAACCAGGCGGGTCGTAGGAGCCTATAGCAAGGGCTTACCTGCCCTCTCAGAGCATGCAGTGTACTTCCACTCAGGGGATACAGAGAGCAGCAGAATGGGGGGAGGGAGGGGAGGTCCGGCTCCTAGGGCAGCTTTATATATAGGCCCTTTCTGCTGTGCTTTGCTTATGCAGGGTATCTATGCTGTCATCCCTCTCCTCCCTTAATATCCGCCTGGGCTGAGGTCTAGCACCAGGGATGTCAGAAGCTCATACCAGTCTCTCCCTCCCTCACCTCCACCAAGATGGCGGCTGACCGCACTGTATTTTCGCGCCTCTTCCTCCAGCGCTTTCCTTCCTTCAGGGAGGCGCCCCCGCACTCCTCACCTCTGTCCCAGCCCGAGGGCAGACCAGGGGGTGATACCGCCGGTGATGTCTCCCACCGCCGCCTCTCCACCTCCCACGTGAGCCCGGGGTCCGCCGCCTCCTCCTTCACCCCGTGCACCGCAGCGATTACCTTGCTGCGGGGAGGTGTCTCTCGCTCTCCGGGCGCCTGTCTCCTCACCACCGCCGCAGCTCGAGTCAGGATGAGGCCGCCGCTGCCAAGTCTGGGGTGTCGGCTTCTCTCCTCCGCTCACACGCCCGTCCGGCCGCCGCACCTCGCGTGTGCCTCGCCGCCGCCGCTGCTCCCGATGGCTGTCTCCGCCGCTGCTGCTCTGCACCTAGGCCCAATCCCTGGGTCAGGGAGAGCCTCGACAAGGGTTCTGGCTGCCCAGTCACCAGTATTAAAGGTAGTATTCAGGATGATAGCAGGGAGCCCCGATCAGGCACGTCTGCTCAGGTCGCCATCTTGACCACGCCCCCACATTTTCCTTAAACAATATGCAAACAAGATAAAACAAGTTAAATCTGATAGAGCAAGGTCCCTTGAACAGAACAATACCCAACATGCATAGGTACTGTAAAGGGAAGAGTTGCTGAACACCCCAAAGTATGCACCTTGCACCTTTTCAACAAAAACAACCCTTTACATTTGGAATACCCCCACATATATTCCCTGAAAGTAAACATGTTAATCTTTAGTGTGCCCAGCTTGTTGTAGTGGGCTCATCTTTCCGGAAGTAATCCCTCGTATTCTTTGGTTGCACAGGGTTTCCCTACAAATGTATTAAAAAGCAGCATAAAAAACAAATGAAAAAGAAAAAAACTAAATCTGAAAGCACAAGGTCCCCCGAACAGAACAATACCAAACATGCATAGGTACTTTTACCCTTTTAACTGCCAGCCTACTTGAGATTTTGTCACCCTCTGTTGACAGGCAATTTTTCCACCATTTTGCACTGTTTAACTGATTTTTGCAGGAATTCTCAGGAAAATTACATATGTTTTATTTAAAACTATTTAAAAATACTTTTTTAATTAAAATAAACCATATTGCATGTGAAAGCCCCATTTCTACTGATTACGATACCACATATGTATCAGTAGCCCCCTGTTCCTGCCCAGGAGCCCCCCCCCCCAAACAGAAAAGACCACAACTACTATCCACACTAAAAGGTTCAAATTGAAAAAGACATGGGGTGCCCATTCACAGGGAGGGAGGGACATTTTTGGGGAAATTTGAAGGGTTAAAAATCCCCAATAAAATGGCATGGGGTCCCCCCTACCCAGCATAACCAGCCTGGGGACCAGCAATGGGGATTTGTTGACCCCCCCCCCCCCCGCCCTTCAGCCTAAATGACTCCTGGGCTCTTGTGCCACCCCCTGGGCTTTTGGCGGGGACCAGCTATGGGGGCTTGTGGAACAGGGTGCAGGGGCCAGCTGATAACAAGTGCATATAATAGATATGGATGTTCAGTTCTTTGAGTGTTAGGCTCTGCTCTTGTGAGCTTACACTCCAAAAAAAAGTTGGGTGATAAGTACCGGTATGTGCTAAGCATTGAAGCAAATGCTCTAAAGGGTGACCAGACTGTAAAATAAGGTGGTGTTGATTGCTCTCTCTGATCCGGAGCGATCAGACCCTTTGACCGGACAGACGTTCTATCAGACAAAGCAATTTCACCACAAGCTAATCAATCTGGTTCGACAGTGTTTATATGCTGCCACCACTTCATTCAAATGTAACAATATGATCGGAAAGTCTGGGTCACTACTGTCCAGGAGGAGAATTGAGGCTCTGGTAAGCCTGAGTTGCAGTAATACAATTACAGTGAGACTCCATCACATTCAGGATGGTTATATTTTATTTGAAATGTCAAGAGAATCATAAGGGAAATATGGGGACAAAGACTTCCCTTCATAGTTATGTTGCTCCTTGACAGCCAAACTACTGCTGCAGGGAATCTACAATGAAAGCTCCTATGTCTTGGATTAGATTTCCTTAAACCTTAGCTTGCAGTTGCAGCTGTGCAGTGATGATATAATGGAATGATGGCAGCAGCACTGAAATGCAATGTCTACTGTATACATTGCATAATAAGCAGGAGCTTTATGACCACTTGTCTATGGTCTAGCAAGTAGTCTGAAAAACTCTTGTGTTCAATGAGCTGGAAGACTAAAGAGTCAAAGATTTCTTCGTTAACTCTCAGCTGAAGGCAGGACTGCAAGATAAAAGATGTGGTCTCTCCCGGTCTACATAAACTTCTGTCTGCCACCTGCCCTCATTCTTGCAGTTGGACTGGACTGCAAAGGTTATGCACCGATTTATTTTCCTTGTCTCCTTTAATTTTTCTTTTTAAAAGCCATTTTTTTCAGGAAGAGGGGGTTGTAATCCTGTCTGTTTTCCAGGCCCTGTGTTCCCACTGATCCAGAACGACCCACTACTAATGCCTCCTGAAGTCAGTTACCCGCTATGGGGGGGGGGGGGGGGGGTTCTTTTTTTTGGGGTGAAACACTAAGGGCTAGCAGATACCTTCCACCTGCAGGATGGACCTTGGGGCAATGGTCCCTCCATCTACCTTCTTCTACTCTTCTATTATGTTTCTATTGTTTTCGTAGGGGAGAGCACACGTTGCATTTTTTCAATTTTTTAATCTTTTTTCTGATTGATCGGGGGAGTGACTGGGGTGGGACTAGGGGCATGGTCCGGGAATGTGTCATCAGAAAACGTAATGTAACTTTCGCTTCCGGGGTTTACCCCTCTTTGAAGACTCCATGCTTTAGATGCATGGATCCAAGAGATAGTTTTGTCTGGTTAACAGATCGAGTTGGGGGCCAGACCTCCTCAAAGGTTCATTTCATTAAGGCTGTCCCAGGCAAAAGCATTCAAATCCACAGTGGCTCATCTGTTGCAACTAGGAGTGGTGTGTCTTGTTCCCTGGGGGTTACGGTCTTTACTCCAATCTATTTATAATCCCCAAGAGGGACAACTTGTGCGTACAATTCTGGATCTCAACAGGTATGTACAACTTCAGGGATTTTGAATAGAGTTGTTAAGGTCCACAATAACCGCACTACAGCAGGGGCATTTCATGACCACAATGGATATATCAGAAAATTCTGCAGTTTGCAGTAGATGGTCTTCATTTCAAGTTCATGGCTCTGCCTTTTGGTACCTCTTTGGCTCTGAGGGTTTTTACAAAGGTTTTGTCAGGCCTTATGGCTCTTTTAAGGAGTAAGAGGGTATGTATCACCTCACACTTGGAGCTCTGATTAAAGATCGTGTGTCATTTCAAAAGGCTCTGAGGGACACACAAACAGTGGTTATCCACCCAAACTTTTCCAGAATTGAAAACAATTACCTGAAATTGCATTTGATTCCCTCAAAAATAATATCTTTTAAAATCTCAAAATATTTTAAAAATAATATCTTTTCAGGGAATGAGCGACACAGGCCAAAGGTGGATGCTCTCTTTGTCAACCCTCCTCCGACGATCCGTCAGGGGATTCATCTGCTGGGGTTAATGGTGTCTTTCTTCGAAGCAGTGCCATTTGCACAGTTCCATACAAGGCCCCTGCAATCAGAGTATTCTCGATTGGGGACCTACGGAGTCCCTGGATAACCCCTTTGACCTGGTGGCTGAACTCCCATCCTGTTCATGTGGGCAAATCATTTGTTCCAGTAGCATAGACTGTTGTCACCACAGATGCCAGCCTAACCGGTTGGGGAGGTGTGATGGGGGTCCCAGACTGTCCAGAGACGATGGAATCAAATAGAGAGCTGACCTCTGGAATTATCAATCCTGGTATTGCTCAGATATTGAACCTCCAAGCTGAGGGGTCATCTAGTCAAGATTCAAGCCGACAACATGACCGGCTTATATCAATATCAGGGAGGTGCAGTGAGATAGCTTGCGAAAGGATTTCAACCATCCTGGTAGCTCCTTACTGGCCAAGAAGGACTTGGTTTTCAAGTGTGATAAGAATTTGGGAGGACGAACCTTGGTGGCTACCTAACCACCACTTACAATTGCAGGAGGTGGAGCAGCACCCATTTACAGACATACTGTGTTGTGCACTATTTTATGTCCACTAGGTAGCAACAAGCAGGTTGATTTATTACTAACTTTAAAGCATAACAAAACCCTGCGGCATCCCAAATCAAGATGCCCCTGATGTGTGAGAACCCCCCAGGCGCCCGTAAGAAAAAATTCACCTTCCCCACCCTCCAACAGCATGCATGGGCTCTTGTCAGTCTGATTGTTTGTGATGGGGCTCTTGTCCAATCTGATTATTTGTAATGTAATTGTCACGAAGCCAAGGATAAGGGGGATGTGGCAGTGCATGCTCCCTATTAATTTAAATCCTTTGCTGTGTTTAAGTCTTTTCGGCAAAAGGCTGATTGGACAAAAGCCCACACATGCACAGTTGGATTCAGTAGCCACCAAATAGAACTTCCTGACCACATCCAGAGAGTGTAAAACCCACTCCTTAGGGTTACTAGGATAAGGGCATAGAGAAGGCAAAACAATGTCCTGATTGAGATGAAAAGCAAACACAACCTTAGGCAGAAAATCTGGCTTAAAACGAAAAACCACCTTGTCCTGGTGTCTCTCAAAGTAAGGGGGTTTGATGGAAAGCACCGCCAACTCAGAAACACGCCTAACAGAAGTGATAGCCACCAAAAAGACTACCTTAAGCGTCAAAATGGACAAAGGGGCCTAACGCAAAGGCTCAAAGGGAGACCCCTGCAAGGCAGATAAGACCAAGTTCAAATCCCAGACTGGTAACATAGGCTTATGTGGAGGACGCACGTGAGTAACCCCCTGGAAGAAAGTCTTGACTAGACGATGGTGAGCAAAGGATCTTTGGAAGAAAATGGCCAAAGCAGAAACATGACCTTTAAGGGTACTAATTTGAAGACCCAAATCCAAACCATGTTGCAGAAATTCCAGAACCCTAGGGATAGAAAACACCCGACAGGGAGGTGACTTAGACTCGCACCAGTCAATGTAAGCATGCCATACCCTATAGTAGATGGATGACGAAGACTTCTTCCTAGCCCGAATCATGGTATTAACAACAGAGGCAGGCAGCCCCTTTTCCATCAAGATGGAGGTTTCAGCAGCCAGGCTGTTAAAGCCAGCGTTTGTAAATTGGGATGGCGCAGCTGTCCCTGAGTGAACAGGTCTGGATCCTTGGGCAGGGTACACTGATCTACTGCCAATTGCACGACGTCTGCGAACCACAGGGGGCCACCAGAATGGTTGGCACCCCTTCCTGGGCAATCGTGCGCAGCACCCTGCCCAGGAGAGGAAAAGGAGGGAACACAGAGGAGCTGAAAGCTCTTCCAAGACATTGCTAGTGCATCCATGGCCAAGGCCAGAGGATCCTGTGACAGAGAGACAAAGACTGGAAGCTGGTGATTGTGACGGGATGCAAACAGATCCACATCTGGCTGACCCCAGCGGTGGCACAGGGAGCGAAACACCCTGCTGCTGAGGGACCATTCTCCCAGACGAGAAGTCCCCCTGCTGAGGGAGTCTGCCTCCAGATTCTCCACCCCCGGGATGTACACAGCTGAGATGCAAGGAACATTCTCCTCCGCCCAAGACAGTATCAGGGACACTTACTTGAGGGCCCTCTTTCTCCGGGTCCCTCCCTGATGATTGATGTAGGCAATCGCCGTCTGGTTGTCTGAGCGGACCTGAACTACCCGTCCCCAAAGGTGTGGAGTCAATTGGGCGAGAACCAACCTTATCGCCCTCAGTTCCAGAATGTTGATAGGGATGTGGGCCTCCTGAGGGCCCCACTGACCCTGGAATTTCAGGGTTTTCCAGAAGCCCCCCCAACCTGTCAAACTGGCACCTGTGGTGACTGTCTCCCAGCACGGGGCCAGAAAGGATCTGCCGACCAACAGGTTTCTGGAGTCCAGCCACCACGAGAGAGACCGTCTGGCCAGAGGGGACAGAACCAACACCTGATCCAGGGACCGAGGGTCCCGATCCCATACCGACAAGAGGTGAAGTTGAAGAGGTCTCATGTGAAACTGAGCGTATGGAACAACGAAGCAAGCCACCATCAGGCCAACCAGCTGCATACCCTGCCAGACAGAGGGATGAGGGCAAGACATAAGAAGCCTGGCCACCTTCTGCTGAGGGAGAAAAATCTTGACTTGAGATGTATCTAGAGTCATGCCCAGAAAAGACCGCACCATTGACAGTGACAGGAAAGAATTGGGGTGGTTGATCACCACTAGCTGAGTATCCAGCTCGGCCTGCTGGAAGGACTGAGACATGATGAGAATGTCGTTCAAGTAAGGAAGGATGCAAATGCCCTGAGATCTCAGCAGAGCCATTACGCCCCCCAGCACCTTGGTGAATACCCTGGGAGCCGAAGTGATAACGAAAGGCAAGGCCACAAATTGGTAGTGCTGATCCTCCAGAGCGAACCTGAGGAATCTCTGATGACCTGGAAAGATTGTAGACATCAAGGACACTTACCTTCATGTACCAGAGGTCATGAAGTCGCCCGGTCGTAGTGAATTGACAGCTGAGCACAGTCTCCATGCGAAAGTGTTTGAACCTGACAAATTTGTTGAGGTGTTTTAAATCCTGATGGACCCGTCTTTTTTGGGAACAGTGAAAAGATTGGAATAGTAGCCTCTGTCCCTTTCCCTCAAAGGCACCTGGCAGATGACCCCCAACTCCAGAAGGTTTTGGACAGCAAGGCACAGACCCTGAGCTGACAGGGGGTTTTGATCCATCCGGGATTTGATGAATCTTGGAGGTGGCCAGGCTGCAAACTCTATCTTGTAACCGGAGGACACTACCGCCTGAATCCACCGGTCTGAGACGTGAACCCTCCAGACGTGAGCAAAGAGCCGAAGCCGTCCCCCCACCCGGATGGGTGAGGGCGCCCCTTCATGCCTGAGGGGGCTTGGGAGAGGATTTTGGCTTGGGACCCCAGGAGAGGCCAGGACGGCCACATCCTCTGCCCTTCCAGTGATCTCCACGGGCCCCAGTAAAGGAGACTCTTCGGCCAGTTCTGGAACCACGGAAGGATGGGAGAAAGGCACCCATCCCCTGAAAGGACCAGGACGGCCTCCTACGTTGAGGTAACCTACCGCCCCTGGCAAACAAATCCAAGCATTCACCAGAGAGGCGCAGGCCCTTGAAAGGGAAACCAGTAAGAGCCTTCTTAGCAGCATTATCAGCTACCCACTGACTAGCCAGACAGAGTGTCGTATAGCCACCAACAGGGCAGAAGTCCTACCACACATTCTAATGGCATCATCCATGGCAGAAAGAATATATGCAATAAATTCCACACAAAGCAGAAGAGATCTATACTCTTCTCTACCCGCATCCTCAGATGTCCCGTCCAAGAGACACTTAAGCACCCCTTTAATGGCAATAGCCTTAATAGCAGAGCCACAAACCGGGCGCAGCACCGTCCCCACACAGGCAAAGGCATGACAGGCCAGTTGGTCCAAGCACCGGTCCTCACCATCCCGCAGGGTAGTAGTATCAGGAGAATGCATGACAGATGAATTGGACAACCCGAGAATGGGCGCATCCACCTCGGAAGGACATGACCAACGCTTAACAACATCAGCAGGAAAGGGATACCTCTTGTCCCAACTCTTAGGCACCCCTGGCAGCTTTCTAGGCCGTTCCCACTCCTTGAGCACTATATTATTAAAGTGAGACTGCTCAGGGTACTCCCAGCGTGGCTTAACCGTATGAAAAAGCTCACCCTGCTGCTGCAGAGCCACTGCCGGGGGAGAAATACAAAGCACTTCGAAAACGTGACTCAGCAATCTGTCAGTGTCATCAGGGGACCACGGGTCTTCCCCAAAGGGAGTCCCAGTACCACCGTAAAACTTAGGTTGTTCCTCAAAGGATTCAGAATCAGAAAATAACTCCCCCCTCCTCAAGGGGGTAGGAACCTGAGAGTGAGTAAGGGCCCTCATCTTCTACATGGAAGATGTAAACTGCGGGTGATAAATGCCGCTTCTTGGCAGAAGCCTTACGCGAGGCAGACCCAGCAAGATGTTTTTCAATGCTGGCCACTCATGCAGCTAAATCAGGTTGAGACTCCCCGCTAGTATGCCACTCGGTGGGGGTCAGATGTAAGCGTGGGGGGGTAGGTGAGGCCAGAGGGGGCGCACCTCCAGGCCCAGTAACAGACAGCCCAGACTGCATTGCAAGTCCTTGCTGGGTACAGGGTACACAAACCCTGACATCATCACTTATGGGGGATACCTCACACACAACATATAGCTGGGCTTGTCCCGAAGGAACCCCAGGCCCATTATCCCCAGAAGCCTCCATATGGTGATTTGAATGGCACAACAGGCCAGTAAGGATTAACGCTAAAGAGCTACCCGGGATGCCCCAAGAACTTGCTAGGGAAGTGGGAGATAGTGAGGGGAGATGGCCGGGAGAAACCACAGTGCCGCAGTTTTAACCCGCCTGAAATACATAACAAAACATTCCCATAAGAATACAGCAGAAAGGAATATCCTGAGAAAAAAACACCCCGCCGGGGCCGCAGGGAGCCAGCAGCACACGCAGCTAAGGACAGGCAAAATGGCATCCGCAGACCTTGAGGGGCGGGCCGTGGAGACGTGATGTGAAAATCGTCATCCACAGAGCTATCTTCTATCTTCACAGCCCAGACTGCAGAAAAGAACTGGGGAATTTGTGGTAGGTCCCTGACTTATATAGGGCCGGGAGGAGCCACAAGCTGTTTTCTGCAGTCCAGCGCCATCTTGTGGATGTATTACCCAAGAGTAAGGAATATTCTGGAACAGGACGTGCTGTATACTTAGAATGTGAACAATTTCAAAATCTGATTATATGTAAATAGCTTATGTATTATAAGCAAACCAGCTTTATTCACTTAAATGTCTGAGTCATAGCTGACCTGGGAAGGGCATGTCATGAGTATGATCTTCTGTGGTCAGACAGCTGTAGGACCACTGTGGCTTGCTTACACAAAGAACACCAAGTGACAAACTGGTTGTTAGTCCAGTTGTTTGCTTGGTCCTTTAGGGTGCATACTTAAATTCTGTTGGTCAGCATTGGATTCTTTACTAATGTTCCAAAGCAGTGCAAACAGAGGCAATGGACGGCAAGAATGAAGACAGGAGCCACCAGTCAAAGAAGGATGGAGAAGAGACCATATCTGGGGAACTTGAACTCTTCTGCCCTCAATCAAGAAGGGGACCTCCTCCAACCTTAGCATTTAAACCAGACCAATACCCGTTATTACTTTAACACCACGGCGGATCAGGGACGGCCAATCGCAGAACTCCTTTCCTGGCGCTGGCTCGTAATGAAGGCGAGTGTTCTAGGCGTTCTGTGCAGTTAGATGCGAGGGGGCTCCAGTGTTTTTTATGCCCCCCCCCCCCCCCGAGGTTCTTGCTATCAGCAGAGAGAAGGGCCAACATCCGTTAATGTAGTAACGGGTGTTGGTCTGGTTTAAGTATTTTCTTTCTGTAATATACATGGATATGCATATATATTTACATTCTAATACCATATCTGTACCTCTTCCTACACAAGAATTTTGTTTGCAAGGAAAACAAAACAGGCCCCAGTACCCGAGTCAACTTAATAAGGAAGCGCACAAAGGTCACAGGTAGACAGTATAAATTGGCAAAAGGTTGATCTGGGGACCATAAGGCTGAGCCAAACACCCAATCCTCCACAAGCGGATGGTGATTGCACTTGGGAAACGAAGACGCCATATTCTCTGGAAAAAGCAGGACACCCTTCCATGTATTGGATGATGACCACTATAATCTTGGGTTTCCAAAGTGGTGGTTAGCTCTTGGATCCATTTGTTTTGAAACAAAATGTGCTTACAATAGCGCCGTGAAAGCATATCTAAAGCCACATACTCGGGCTTGTCATCCAGGAAATCTCTACTCAGGATCCCACCTGAGCATCCTGCATAAAACTGAAAGCCCTCATCTACAAAACTTAAATCTGGATAAGAAGAATGGGCTAACATTTGCAGACTACTGTCACGCTATGATTTGAGATCTGCAAAGAAAGTCCACTTCGCAATTCTGCTGACGAGCGACAATAGTGTTGAATCCCCCCCCCCCGTCATAGTCAGTCTTAGTGGCCAGCCACTGAAAAGCAGTGGATGTGCAAAATATATGGTGTGGGCGTGGCCAGCCACTGTGGCTGGCAGAATGGGCGTGTGAGACAGAAGCTGCAGGTCTGTGAGCCTTTTATTTTCTTACCCTGTCACTTTGAGGAAGTCTAATTTGATATCCTTTAGAAGATTTCACTTAATAGAAAGTTCATTAACAATATTAAGCTTGATTCAGAGCAGTTATCGAAATGATTGTTAATTAGTCTCATGATTGGCTTCTTCTAAAACGTTTTCGCTTGTGCAGAAGCAAGCGAGAATTCTCACTTCCATCCTGGAATTTACAACTCACATGACGGTTTACATGATAATAAGCATGCTGCTACAGCTGGCATGCTTTTTATCAATGAAAATGACAGCTGACACTGGGTTCAGGGGTGCTGTTGGCACTCAATCACCATGCTGTCAAAGCCAGGGACCATGAGTAAAGATATTTCAATGATAGCAGATCTGGTCTGTCCGGAAGCCAAAGAGGCCAGGTGACCGCCAGTCTGACCATGTCTGCGAACCAAGTTCACTTGAGCCAATGAGGAGTGACTAGAATGGTCACTATGGCCTTTAGGCTCCCCTTCTTTACCACCCGAGAAAGAGGAGCCAGCAGCAGAAACGCATAGACCAGACAAAGCAGGGACCACATCATCACCAAAGCATTCACTGCAAGAGCTAGGAGGATCCAGGTAGCAGGTCACAACTGTGTCACCTTGTTGTCACAAAAAGATACACCCCAGGAACACCCCATATGTCACAATTCATGTGAAAAAACATCCACCATTTCTTGGCTGATAAAGCCTGTGTAGATGTTGTCCACACCCGGAATGTGGATGCAGGGTCGGCCTTAGGATAGCAGGCACCCTGTGCGAGAATACAAGATGCCCCCCCCCCCCCCCCCTTCAATACACTTCTGCTATTCCTCATATTGGCCGACTGCCCCACATAGTTGCTGACCGGAGTTCACAGTTACAGAAGTGTTCACTAACCATTGGCTGCCGGTTCACTGACCTATGCGACTCCAAGTGTTGGGTGGGGTGATGAACTGGCTGACTGTGGGGAGGCAATGCAGAAGTGGGGGGAGTAACTCTGGTAACAGGCATGATAGGGGTGCGTGGACCAGCAGTCATTTTTGACTTCTGGCCAGCTTTAAAGTAGACTAAAACCTGTATTTGCTGGCCCTGAAGTAGAAAAACCTTGGGAGGCATCGGATTCCCAGTGCCATAGTATGTGAAACCAACCAGTATCGCTGGTATACTTGCCTTACAGGTAAGTGGCAGCTGCTCCCCACTCTCTATGCCGGGCTTTTTGGGCAAAACGTTCTATTTCCTGCATGAATATATACAGCATAGCGGGCGGTCGTAGCAGCGCAATGCACCCCTGACCATGGCACACCTTGCACACCCCAAAGGCCAGCCCGGTGTGGATGTCTGAAATGCAATGCAGATACTGCTCTGCCCATGTAATTATTCTGGCAGGCTCTTGTGTCCCCCTTATGGTTCAACGTAAGCCACAGCCTTCCTGTTGTCTGACTGGACAGTGATCAGGAGCTCTTGCAGACTGCTGTAGAGGAAGATTGACCAGAGTTCTAGGATAATGATGGGAAATCGGGGTACACTTGAAGACCCTAATTAGAAGATGATGGGGTTGTTGGGGGCCCCCCCATTTTTCAAACAACATGAGAGCTCTACGTGACTCTACCTCGCCCCCTCGCCCACAATCAATTTAGTAGACACTGCTTCCTCAGTGCCCTATTGAACACTCATTTTTTTTTCTGTTTTGTACATAAATAGAGTCATGTACAAAACAGAAAAATCCTGGGAACAGAAAACACCTTACAGGGAAGAGATTTGGACTCACACCAGGAAATGTAAGCATGCCAGACCCTGTAGTAGATAAAGGACAAGGACTTCTTCCTAGCCCTAATCATGGTATCAACAACAGAGGCAGGCAAACCCTTTTCCATCAAGATGGAAGTTTCAGCAGCCAAGCCGTCAAAGCCAGCTTTTGTAAATTGGGATGGCACAGCTGCCCCTGAGTGAGCAGATCTGGATCCTTGGGCAGGACGTACTGATCTACTGCCAACTGCACGATGTCTGCGAACCACACCCTTCTTGGCCAACAGGGGGCCACCAGAATGGTTGGCACCGCTTTCTGGGCTACCTTGCGCAGCACCCTGCCCAACAGAGAAAACGTAGGGAACACAGAGGAGCTGAAACCCCTTCCAAGGCATTGCCAGCGCATCTGTGGCAAAGGCCAGAGGATCCTGAGACAGAGACAAAGAATGGAAGTATGTGATTGTGACGTGAAGCAAACAGGTCCACATCCGGCAGACCCCAGCAGTGGCACAGAGAGTGAAACACCTTGACGCTAAGGGGACCACTCCCCCAGCCGAGACATCCCCCTGCTCAGGGAGTCTGCCTCCAGGTTATCCATTCCCGGGATGTAAACTGCCGATATGCAGGGAACATTCTCCTCTGCCCAGGACAGTATCCTTGAGGGCTCGCTTGCTCCGAGTCCGGTTCTCCGAGCGTACCTGAACGGCCCGACCCAGAAGGTGCAGAGTCAACTGGAAAAGAACCAACCTTATCGCCCGCAGTTCCAGAATGTTGATGGAAACATGGGCCCCACTGCCCCCGGAACTTCAGAGACTTCCAAAAGCCCCCCCAACCTGTCAGACTGGCACCTGTGGTGACAGTCTCCCAGCAAGGAGGCAGAAAGGTCCTGCCCACTAGGAGATTCCTTGAGTCCAGCCACCACGAGAGGGACTGACTGACCAGAGGGGACAGAACAAAGGTCTGATCCAGGGACACGGGGTCCCGATCCCAAACTGACAAGAGGTGCAACTGAAGAGGTCTCATGTGAAACTGAGCATAGGGAACCGCCTCGAAGCATGACACCATCAGGCCCACCAGCTGCATCCCCTGCTGGATGGAGGGATGAGGGCAAGAAATCAGAGACCGTGCCTGCATCTGCAGGCCCTCCACCTTCTGCTGAGGCAGAAAAACTTTGACCTGAGATGTATCCAGAGTCATGCCCAGAAAGGACGTCACCAAGGACGGAGACAGAGAAGACTTGGGGTAGTTGATCACCCAACCGAAGGACTCGAGCGTGGAGACCACCATCTGGGTATCCAGCTCGGCATGATGGAAGGACGGAGACGCAATAAGAATGTCGTCCAGATAAGGAAGGATACGAATGTCCTGAGATCTCAACAGAGCCACCACCCCCGCCAGCACCTTGGTGAAGACCCGAGGGGCTGAGGTAAGACCGAACGGTAAGGCCACAAATTGGTAGTGCTAATCCTCCAGAGCGAACCTGAGAAATCTCCGATGACCTGGAAAGATAGGAACATGAAGGTAAGCATCTTTGATGTCCACAGAAGTCATGAAGTCGCCCAGGCGCAAGGTACTGACCGCCGAGACCAGGGTCTCCATGCGAAAATGCTTGAACCGGACAAATTTGTTGAGGCGCTTCAAATCCAGGATGGGCCTCAGGGACCCATCCTATTTGTGAACAGTGAACAGATTGGAATAGAAACCTCTGTCCCTTTCCTGGAAGGGCACCAGGCAAATGACCCCCAAATCCAAAAGGCTTTGGACCGCAAGGCGAAAGCCCTGAACGGACAAGGGATTTTGAGCCATCCGGGATCTGATGAATCTTGGGGGCGGCCAGGCTGCAAACTCGGCTTGTAAGCTTGTACATGGAGGACACCACCTCCTGAATCCACCGGTCTGAGACGCGCAGTCTCCAAACGTGAGCAAAGAGCCGCAACCGTCCTTCCACCTGGATGGGTGAGGGCGACTCCTCATGCCTGAGGGGGCTTGGGGGAAGATTTGGACTTGGGACCCCATAAGAGACCAAGGCGACCACGGCCTCTACCCCGGCCCCAAGGGTCTCTACGTGCCCCCGCAAATGGTAAACCCCGACTGGACCTGGGAGCACAGAAGGAGGGGAGGGAAGAACCAGCCCCCCGAAAGGGCAGCGGCTGCCTCCTGCGTTGAGGCAGCCTACCATCCTTGTAAAACAAATCCAGACGCTCCCCAAAGAGCCGTATCCCAGTAAAGGGAAAGCCAGTGAGAGCCTTCTTAGCAGCATTATCAGCCGCCCACTGACGCAGCCAAACAGAGCGGCGTATAGCCACCAAAAGGGCAAAAGTCTTACATCCTGACCGCATCATCCATAGCAGAAAGAATAAATGCCACAAATTCATAGCAAAGCAGGAGGGATCTATACTCCTCCCCCTATTGACATCCGAGGCATTATCAAAAAGGCACTTGAGTAACCCTTTAAGAGCAAGAGCCGTGATGGCAGAAGTGCACACAGGGTGCAGCGCAGTCCCTGCACAAGCAAATGCATGACAGGCCAGCTGATCAACCCGCCGGTCCTCACCATCCCTCAGAGTAGAAGTGTCAGGGGAATGCATGACCGAGGTATTGGACAACCCAAGCATGGGAGCATCCACCTCAGGGGGACACGACCAGCGCTTAACCACATCAGCAGGAAATGGATACCTCCTGTCCCAACTCTTAGGCACCGCGGGCAATCTGCTAGGATGTTCCCACTCTTTGAGCACCAAATTATTGAAGTGGATCTGCTCAGGGAACTCCAAGCGTTGTTTAACAGAGTGAAAAAGCTCACCCTGCTGCCTCTTAGCCGGGACAGGAGGTGTAATACACAGTACTTCAAAAATGTGAGACAACAGCCTGTCCGAATCCTCAGGAGACCATGGTTCTTCTCCAAAAGGAGACTCCGTACCACCATAAACCTCCTGCTGCTTCTCAGAGGACTCAGAATCAGAGAAAAATTCCCCCTCTTCTAGGGGGTACAGGCCAGGGAAAGAAAACTGTCCCTCATCCTCCTCAGGAAACAGGGAAGTTAAATGCCGCTTCTTGCCAGGAGCCTTACGGGGGACCGGCCCAGCCATATGCCTTTCCAGGCTGGCCACCCGCAAGGCCAAGTCATAGTTTGATTCCCCACTAGCATGTCCCTCACTAGGGGTCAAATGCAGGCATGGGGGGGTAGGTGATGTAGAAGGGGGCGCAGAGCTCGGCAGCGTAGCAGGCAAACCAGACTGCAGCGCAAGTACCTTCTGGGCGCAGGGCACACATACCCTGACACCGTCACTCACAGGGGATACCCCACATGCGACACACAGCTGGGCTTGTCCCGAAGGAACCCCAAGCACCTTATCCCCGGAAGCCTCCATATGGTGATTAGAGTGGGCACACTGGCGAGTATAGGGTTAAGGCCAACAAGAGCCACCTGGGATGCCCCAAAACCCGCTAGGGAAGGTGGGAGATGCAAAAAGAAAGAGGGCCGGGAGAAACCACAGTCACGTTAATCCCGCCTGAAAGACATAAGAAAACCACACATAACATTCCCATAATGTGGTGACAAGAGCACAATACAACCCCGAAGGGGACTCACGGACCAAGAAGCCGATCGCACAACCAGGCAGGACAGCAGCGCGTCGCAGTACCGCAGGTCAGGAGAAGAAAAACTTCAAACAAAATGGTGCCCGCAAGGACCTTGAGGGGCGGGCCGCGGAGGAATGCCGCAAAAAGCATCATGCGCTCCACGTGACCCCCAGTGCCAATGATAGCGCAGCAACACATGAGGCGAATGTCGCCGCCAGCCGCGGAGCGCCGTACAAAACGGCGAGCACGCACAATACAAGTAAAAATACAATTCTGTGAAATACTCACCTATAGAATTGGTATTATAAGTATACAGTACGTCCTGCTCCAGATAGATTACTTACACTTGGGATATCCTCCGCCAGATGGCGCTGCACTGCAGAGACATGTAAAACAGGCTCCTCCCGGCCCCTCAAATACCCGGGGACCTCCCACAAATCCCCAGCATTGAAAAGCAGTGAACAAGAAGCCGGGAGAAATTAACCACCCAAAAACTGGTAACTATAACAATGATAACAATCACCATACAGGGGATCCAGAATAATGCAAAACCAAGGGTGGGGTGGAGCAGGACGTACTGTATACTTATAATACCAATTCTACAGGTGAGTATTTCACAGAATTGGATTATTCTTAGTATACAGTACGTCCTGCTCCAGATAGATTACTTACACTTGGGACATCCAATAGCAGTGTCCATAAAGTAGGGTGGGATGCCCAATAAAAAAGGTAACAGCAGACAGTTTAAACCACTGCCGCCTGCAAAACCTTGCGGCCAAAAACAGCAACAGCTGAGGCCTTAACATCAACCTTGTAAAACTTTGAAAAGGTATGAACAGAAGACAAGTAGCTGCCTTGCAAACTTGTTCAACAGAAAGCCTGGTGCTGGGAGGCCCAAGAGGCACCAATAGCACGAGCAGAATGAGCAATAAGGCGGAAGGGAGGATTCTTCCCCTTAGCAGAATAGGCCTGAATCACAGCCTGACGGATCCATTTGCTGATAGTAGACTTGCCAGGAGCCAAACCCTTCCTAGGACCAAAAGGGACCACAAAAAGAGCATCAGTTTTCCTGAAGGACGCAGTTACTACTAGGTCATACTTCAGAAACCTGACCACATCCAAGGAATGCAAAACCCTTTCCTAAGCATTGCTAGGATTAGGGCACAATGAAGAAAGAACAATATCTTGATACAAATAAAAAGCAGACACCACCTAGGCAGAAAATCCGGCTTAAAGCGGAACACCACCTTATCCTGGTGTCTCTCCAAGTATGGGGGCTGGATAGACAGAGCTGACCGAAGTAATAGCCACCAGAAAGACAACCTTGAAGGTAAGCACAGCCAGAGCAGCATCCTGAATAGGTTCAAAGGTAGCACCCTGCAAGGCAGGCAAGACCAAGTACAAATCCCAAACAGGGACCATAGGTTTTCGTGGGGAACGCACATGAGTAACCCCCTGAAAGCAGTCTTAACCAAGGAATGCTGAACAAAAGACTTCTGAAAGAAGACAGACAGGGTAGAAACCTGACCCTTCAAAGTACTGAGTTGGAGACCCGACTCCAACACATGCAGTAAAAACTCCAGAACCCTGGGAACTGAGAACACCCAACAGGGAAGAGACCTAGACTCACACCAGTCAATATAGGTATGCCATACCCTGTAATAGATGGAAGAAGTCTTCTTCCTAGCCTTCACCATGGACTCAACCACCGAGGCAGACAAGCCTTTCTCCATCAAGATGGAGGTTTCAGCAGCCAGGCCATCACAGCCAGAGTTTGTAATTGGGATGGCGTAAGAGGCCCTGAGTGAGCAGATCTGGCACTCCTAGCAGAAAGTACTGATCTACTGCCATCTGCACCACGTCTGCGAACCACACTCTTCTTGGCCACCTGGGGGCCACCAAAATCACTGGCCCCCCCTTCCAGAGCAATGTTGCGCAGGACCCTGCCTAGCAGGGGGAATGGAGGAAAGACATACAGAACCTGAATGTCCTGCCATGACATTACTAAAGCATCCGTGGTCACGGCCAGAGGATCCTGGGACAGGGAGACAGAGGCCGGGAGCTTGTGACTGTGACGGGATGCAAACAGATCCACATCTGGTTGGCCCCAATGGTGACACAGAGATTGGAACACCCTGTTGCAGAGGGACCCGCCCGGAATGTATACCTCTGATATGCAGGGAACATTGGCCTCCACCCAGGTCAGGATCAGAGAACTACCTGGGAGGGCCCTCTTGCTCCAGGGTCCCTCCCTGATGATTGATGTAGGCAACTGCCGTCAGATTGACCGAGCGCCCCTGGACAGGCAGGCCCTGAAGATGAGTAGTAAAGCGAGCCAGAACTAACCTGATCGCTCACAGCATCAAAACATTGATAGGTGTATGAGCCTCCTAAGGGCCCCACCTCCCCTGGAACTGCAGGGACTTCCAGAAACCCCCCCCCCCAACCTGATAGACAGGATTCCGTGGTGACCTTCTCCCAGGAAGGGGCAAGAAAGAATCTGCCCCCCAACAGGTTCCTTGAGTCCATCCACTACAAGAGGGAGAAAGCACACAGACCCTGTCCAGGTATGCTGGGTCCTTGTCCCATACAGACAATAGGAGAAGTTGCAGAAGCCCCAAGTGGGACTAAGCATAAGGGACCGCTTCCAAGCACGCCCACCAGCTGCATCCCCTGCCTGGTGGAGGGACGGGGACAGCTAGGAGGGACTGACCTGTGCAAGCAGATTGTCCACCTTCTGCTGAGGAAGGAAGATCCTTGCCTGAACTGTATCCAGATTCATTCCTAGGAATGAAGTTACCAAGGAAGGGGACAGTGAGGACTTGGGGTGGTTGATCACCCATCCAAATGACTCCAGAATGGACACCACCAGCTGAGTATCCAACTTTGCCTGATGTAGAGACTGGGAAGTGATGAGGACGTCCAGGTAGGGCAGCACGCAGATGCCCCTTGGGCTCATCACAGACATCACCCCCGCCAGCACCATGGTGAGCACTCTGGGAGCTCAAGAGAGGCCAGATGGCAAGGCCACAAATTGGCAGTGTTGATCTTCCAATGCGAATCTGAGGAACCTTGGTGTCCTGAAAACACAGGGATGTGAAAGTAAGCATCTTTGATATCCACATACGGCATGAAGCCCCCGGGGCGCAAGGAGCTGATGGCCGAGCGCAGAGTTTCCATGCGGAAAACGCCTGTACTTGACAATTTGCTGAAGATCTGTAAATCCAGAATGGGCCTGACTGACCCATCTTTTTTGGGAACTGTGAAAAGGTCGGTGTAGAGTCCCTTGCCTCTGTCTGTTAAGGGAAATCTGCAAATGACCCCCAGACCCAGCAGACCTTACACGGCCTGCGCCAACACCTGAGCAGAGGCAGGGCCCAGGAGTACCCGGGACCTGATAATCTTGGGGGAGGCCGCACAGCAAACTATCTTGTAGCCGGAGGACACTACCTCCTGAATCCCCCAGGTCTGAGGCGTGATGCCTCCAGACTTGAGCAAGGTGCCGCAGCCGTCCCCTCACCCTGACGGGCGAGGGCGCCCCATCATGCTTGAGGGGACTTGGGAGAGGATTTGGGCTTAGCCCCCCCGGAGGAGCCAGGGTGTTGTCTTCTGCTCCTGGGACAGGAATCTGCACGAGCCCCCGCGTAGGACACCCCTGGTTCCTGTTTAACACCATGGTAGGGGGTAGAAGGGGGGCCCTGGCCCCGAAGGGGCCGAGACAGCCGTCTGCGCTGGGGTAACTTACCTCTCTTACCAAACAGGTCTAGACGGGCCCCAAACAGGCGTAGCCCCTTAAAAGGAAGCCCAGTAAGGGCCTTCTTCGCAGCATTGTCAGCACCCCACTGTCGCAGCCAGACCAAGCGACGTATAGCCACCAGGAGGGCAGAAGTTCTTGCACACATTCTGATGGTGTCATCCAATGCTACTAGGACAAAATTTACAAACACATCGCGACTGGAGAGTGCATTAAACCCATTACAAGGGAGATTATCAGGGGCACTATCAAGCATATTTCTGATGAGGGTTCTAGTGGCCACAGCAGTAATGGCAGAGGCACAGACCGGGCGCAGCGCCGTCTCCGCACATGCAAAGGCGTGGGAGGCCAGCAGGTCAATGCGCCGGTCCTCAGCATCCCGCAGGGTAGTAGAATCAGGGGGATGCATGACAGGGGTGCTAGATAGTCCTATGATTGGGACATCCACCTCGGGGGGGGGGGGGGGGTGACCAACATTTAACCACCTCAGGTGGAAAAGGATACTTCCTATCCCAATCCCTTGGAACCCCGGGAAGTTTACTGGGGCACTCCCATTCCTTGAGCACAAGGGTATGGAAATGTGCTTGCTCTAGAAATTCCAAACGTGATGTTGCTGTATGGAAACGCTCCCCTCTTTGCCTGGGAGCCTCACCAGGGAGAGAGATAGACAGAACCTCAAAGATCTGGGTCAATAATCTGTCAGTGTCATCCTGGACCCAGGGATCAGGGCCAGAGTCTTCATGGCCCTCCGGTCCCTCATAAGATGAGCCTGAGTCAGAAAAGAGCTCTCCATCAGAAGGGGTATAGCCACACAAATTCATAAACTCCTGAGATCCCATAGGGAAAACAGTAACATAAGGCGTCAAGTGCCGCTTCTTACCAGGGCCCTTACGCGCTAAAGATCTCGCAATAATCTGTTCAGCAGTAGGCAGTCTAGAAGACACATCAGGCTGAGAATCCCCACAAGTTTGCAACTCAACAGGAGAGAGATTTAAGCTGGGGGGAGAAATGAAACGAGGTGCAGCCACTGGCAGGCCAGGCCCCGCCCCCCCCCCCCCCCCCCCCCGAAGAGCGCGAAGTCCAACCGACAAGCAGCCAATGAGGACGCAAAAGCGTCTGAGGTAACGCCGCCGCCCGGCGCGGAACATCCAAATGAATGAAAAGGCACGCGCGGCTGCGGCCTTTGCAAGAGTAAAAAGACAAGTCAGCGCAGCGGCTGACACCGCATATACTAGTCCAAAAAGACATTACCAAGGCCATATGCACGTAATCAGGACACACTGACACCCACCCACCCCCCCCCCCCTTTCTTTCCCCGAAGGCTACAGGGAGAATGGCGGCCCTTTGTACAGGGCCCACCGCTACCGGGGCATGGGGCAATAATGCGGGAGGGGCATCCCATAAAGGCTCACCATCAGCCTATACCGCCTACCCTTTGGTGGGGGACTGCGGTGGAGCATCGCTCCATAAGCACGCATGGTGCCGCCTACCTTCACCCGACCAGCGCAGCCCAGGCACATCACACGAAGGATGGGTGGTAATAGTCCAACAGGTCCGCAGGCTAATAGCCCCGCTCACCTGCGACAGAGTGATAATTTCATGTCTTCGCAGTAAGCACTGCAGAGAAATCTGGGGATTTGTGGGAGGTCCCCGGGTATTTGAGGGGCCGAGAGGAGCCTGTTTTACATGTCTCTGCAGTGCACCGCCATCTGGCGGAGGATAACCCAAGTGTAAGTAATCTATCTGGAGCAGGACGTACTGTATACTAAGAATAAACAGATAAAATACAATGTGCAATCACACCGCCCAACCCCTCAAGTCTCTTCTGCAGTCCACTGCGCCACCTTGTGGCGGATATCCCAAGTGTAAAGAATATTTGTGAAACAGGACGTGCTGTATACTTGGAAAAGATAGCGGACATCCAGGATTTTTGGAAGGGAGGGTACCTTGTTCGTCTTTTCCTGTTCTGTCTATTGAAGTGCCACTGGTCCAGAAAGGCTTCATTGACCCCCTCTTCCTAATAGGCTTCTAGCACCTCATCTGTTGCTCCAGCCATGGTACCTCGTTTTAAACCCAAGGTCCAATGCATGGTGTTCCTCTGCATCCATCGAAAAATCCTCCTAAGGGTTAGAGACGAGAACTGATATCTCTGCTAAATGGAGTAAGGAAGACTGTGAATCCTCCCACAGACAGACTTAATCTGCCTAAAGTGGGACTTGAGCTGGGGAGTGGATGCTTGGGCCCTAGTCTGTGTCCCCTTACAAGTAGTCTCCCTGTCTGCATCTGCAAAACAAGTGGTGACTGTAAACGCCATAAATATATTACATACAAATATCACCTCCAAAATACAGAAATGATGCCCCACCTGTACAGGTCTGTGGCGCGAAAAATTCAGCATGTGGTAGTCACCGAAATGGCCTCCAAAATCGTCTAGGTGGTTATCTGGGTTAGATAGTAGCCCAGGACCGCATAACCACTGTTCCAGGGTGGTCATGGGAGCTGGTGGATGTGGGTAAAGCTGGAGCCATTATGAGAAAGCAATTGCACCAGCCGGGGACCCTGTATAGCTCCTATCCGAGATGCAGAGCAGAAACCACATCCCCACTGGTGTCTGCAACTCCTCCACTCAAATCATGCAGGGAGCTTACAGACGGAAACATGGCACCTGCCCCCATGTTGCTTGGGAAGCTGGCGCTGCTACGGACAGACCAGGCTTCTCACTTGGTCCTGGCCTGCCTCCCTCCCCACAAAGTCCTTGGTGGCAAAATACACCAAGCAGCACACAGTCCAAACAGCCCAGGGGCTTTATTGAAGGATGAGGGGAACATGGGGGGGGGGGGGGGGGGCCGGGGGGTGCGGTATACCTCTGGGCCTGCATTAGCACCCCCAAATATGTAAAGGAATAACTGGCACCCTCTTAGCCGAGCATTCCTTAAAGTGCACCTATACTCAGAAAGGAAGTATATGTGGTCACCTTCTAACCTCAGCCCAATGTACCAAAACAGCATGTGCCTGGTAGCCATAAAAACACAAGGATAAAAAAAAAAATATTCTGTGATTACTCACCTGCAGAATTGGTATTATGAGTATACAGTACGTCCTGCTCCATATATAGTACTTACTATCGGGTATTACTCTGCCAGATGGCGCTGGACTGCAGAGACCTCGAAATACAAAATACCCAGGGACCTCCCACAATTCCCCAGCATTCAAAAGCAGTTAATGAGAAGCCGGAGAATAGAAACAACCCAAACTATTAACTATAACAATGATAACCATCACCATACAGGGGATCCAAGATAATGCAAAACCAAGGGTGGGGTGGAGCAGGGCGTACTGTATACTCATAATACCAATTCTACAGGTGAGTAATCACAGAACTGTATTATTCTTAGTATACAGTACGTCCTGCTCCATATATAGTACTTACTATCGGGACATCCAAAAGCAGTGTCCATAAGTAGGGTGGGATCCCCAAAGCTAACAGCAGACAGTTTAAACCACTGCAGCCTGCAGAACCTTTCGGCCAAAAGCAGCATCAGCTGAGGCCCTAACATCAACCTTGTAAAACTTACAAAAAAAGTATGAACAGAAGACCAAGTAGCGGCCTTGCAAACTTGTTCAACAGAAGCCTGGTGCTGAAAGGCCCAAGAAGCACCAATAGCACGAGTGGAATCAGCAGTAAGGCGGAAGGGAGGATTCTTCCCCTTAGCAGAGTAGACGGATCCATTTGCCGATAGTAGACTTGGCAGGAGCCAAACCCTTCCTAGGACCAGAAGGGACCACAAAAAGAGCATCAGTTTTCCTGAAAGGTGCAGTAGCCACCAGATAGTACTTCAGACACCTATCCACATCCAAAGAATGCAAAACCCTCTCCTTAGCACTACTAGGATTAGGGCACAAGGAAGGAAGAACAATGTCCTGATTCAGATGAAAGGCAGACACTACCTTAGGCAGAAAATCTGGCTTGAAACGAAACACCACCTTGTCCTGGTGTCTCTCATAGTAGGGGGGCTGAATGGAAAGCGCCGCCAACTCAGACACACGCCTAACAGAGGCGATAGCCACCAGAAGGACAACCTTGAGCGTAAGAATGGCCAGGGTAGCATCCTGCACAGGTTCAAAAGGAGCACCCTGCAAGGCTGACAAAACCAAGTTCAAATCCCAAACAGGCACCATAGGCTTACAAGGGGGACGCACATGAGTGACTCCCTGGAAAAAAGTCCTGATCAGAGGGTGCTGAGCAAAGGACTTCTGGAAGAAAACAGCCAGGGCAGAGACCTGCCCCTTCAGAGTACTTAGTTGGAGCCCCATGTCCAACCCATGCTGAAGGAACTCCAGAATCCTGGGAATAGAGAACACACGACAGGGAAGAGACTTAGACTCACACCAGTCAATGCAGGCACGCCAAACCCTGTAATAAATGGAAGAAGAAGACTTCTTCCTATTCTTTATCAAAGTATCCACAACCGAGGAAGACAGCCCCTTCTCCATCAAGATGGATGTTTCAGCAGCCAGGCCGTCAAAGCCAGTTTGTAAATTGGGATGGCGTAGTGAGCCCTGAGTGAGCAGATCTGGCACCAAGGGCAGAGTGTACTGATCTACTGCCAGCTGCACCATGTCTGCGAACCACACTCTTCTTGGCCACCTGGGGGCCACCAGAATTGCTGGCACCCCTTTCAGAGCAATCTTGCGCAGAACCCTGCCCAGCACGGGGAATGGAGGGAAGACATACAGAAACGGAAAGTCCTGCCATGACATTGCTAGAGCATCCGTGGTCAAGGCCAGAGGATCCTGGGACAGGGAGACAAAGGCTGGTAGCTTGTGATTGTGACGGGACGCAAACAGATCCACATCTGGTTGGCCCCAATGGTGACACAGAGACTGGAACACCCTGCTGCATAGGGACCATTCTCCCTGGCGAGAGGTCCCCCTGCTCAGAGTCTGCCAGGCGATTTTCCACTCCCGGGATGTACACAGCTGATATGCAGGGAACATTTGCCTCCGCCCAAGTCAGGATTAGAGATGCTTCCTGGAGGGCCCCCTTGCTCCGGGTCCCTCCCTGATGATTGATTTAGGCAACTGCCGTCTGGTTGTCCGAGCGCACCTGAACAGGCAGGCCCCGAAGGTGAGTAGTCAAGTGAGCCAGAACTAACCTGATCGCCCGCAGTTCCAAGACATTGATAGATGTGTGGGCCTCCTGAGGGCCCCACCTCCCCTGGAACCGCATGGACTTCCAGAAACCCCCCCAACCTGACAGACTGGCATCCGCGGTGACTGTCTCCCAGGAAGGGGTAAGAAGGGATCTGCCCCCCAACAGGTTCCTTGAGTCCACCACGAGAGGGACCTCCTGAAAAGAGGGGAGAGCACACAGACCCTGTCCAGGGACGCTGGGTCCTTGTCCCATACTGACAATAGGTGAAGTTGCAGAGGCCTCAAGTGGAACTGAGCATAAGGGACCGCCTCGAAGCATGCCACCATCAGACCCACCAGCTGCATCCCCTGCCTGATGGAGGGATGAGGACAAGATAGCAGGAACTGAGCCTGTGCAATCAGACTGTCCACCTTCTGTTGAGGAAGGAAAATCCTTGCCTGAACTGTATCCAGAATCATTCCTAGGAACGAGTTAAGGAAGGGGACAGTGAGGACTTGGGGTGGTTGATCACCCATCCAAATAACTCCAGAGTGGACACCACCAGCTGAGTATCCAATTCTGCCTGATGTAGTGATTGGGAGGTGATGAGAATGTCGTCCAGATAGGGAAGCATGCGGATGCCCCGATACCTGAGCAGAGACATCACGCCAGCCAGCACCTTGGTGAACACCCTGGGAGCTGAGGTGAGACCAAAGGGCAACGCCACAAACTGGTAGTGTTGATCCATCAGAGCAAACCTGAGGAACCTTTGATGACCTGGAAATACAGGAATATGAAGGTAAGCATCTTTGATGTCCACAGAAGTCATGGCGCAGGGAACTGATGGCAGAGCGCAGAGTTTCCATGCAAAAGCACCTGCCCCTGACAAATTTGTTGAGGATCTTTAAATCCAGGATGGGCCTGACTGAACCATCTTTTTTGGGGACTGTGAATAGGTTGGAATAGAAACCCTTGCCCATTTCTCTTAAAGGGACCTTGCAGATGACCCCCAGCTCCAGGAGGCCTTGCACTGCCTGCACTAGCTCCTGAGCTAACACAGGGTCCTGAGGGATCCGGGATGAATCTTTGGGGCGGCCAGGCAGCAAACTCCAACTTGTAACCAGAGGACACTACCTCCTGAATCCACCGGTCTGAGACATGAAGCCTCCAGACGTGAGCGAAGTGCTGCAGCCGTCCCCCCACCCGGATGGGTGAGGGCGCCCCATCATGCCGGAGGGGGCTTGGGAGAGGATTTTGCTTTGGGACCCCAGGAGCCAGGACGTCCACGTCCTCTGCCCCTACCCCAGAAATCTTCCCGGGTCCCGGTAAGGGAAACCCCCCTCCCTTGTCTAGCACCACGGTAAGGGGAGGAGAAGGAACCCTGACCCCGAAAGGGCCGAGATTGCCGCCTGCGCTGGGGTAACCTGCCTCCCTTAGCAAAAAGGTCCAGGCAGTCCCCAAACAGGCACAGTCCTTTGAAGGGAAACCCAGTGAGGGCCTTCTTGGCAGCATTGTCAGCAGCCCACTGGCGCAGCCAAACCGAGCGGCGTATAGCCACCACAAGGGCAGAGGCTCTGCCACACATTTTAATGGTATCATCCAAGGCAGAGAGGAGATAAACAACAAATACCTCACAATGAGAGAGTGCATTAAACTCTTCACTAGACTCATCATCATCAGGAGCACAATCTAAGACACTTCTAAGCAGGGTCCTAATAGCCACAGCTGTAATGGCAGAGGCACAAACCGGGCGCAGCGCCGTCCCCACACAGGCAAAGGCATGGGACGCCAGCTGATCAATACGCCTGTCCTCACTATCCCTCAGTGTAGTAGAGTCAGGGGAATGCATGACAGAGGTGTTAGACAAACCCAGGATTGGGGCATCCCCCTCTGGAGGGGATGACCAACGCTTTACCACATCAGCAGGAAAGGGATACCTCTTATCCCAACTCTTAGGGACTCCGGGGAGCCTGCTAGGATGCTCCCATTCCTTGAGCACGAGATTATTAAAATGAGCTTGCTCAGGGAACTCTAAACGTGGCTTAGCAATATGAAACAATTCCCCCTGCTGCTTAGGAGCCGCGACCGGGGGAGAGATAGACAGTACCTCAAAAATCTGAGCCAAAAGCCTTTCAGTATCATCTGAGGCCCAGGGATCAGAGCCAAACTCATCATGACCCCTGGGCCTCTCATCAGATGACTCCGAGTCAGAGAACAGTTCCCCCTCCCCAGGAGAAACCAATGGAGTTTGACCCGCCTGTAAGACATAAGCAAAGAGAACCCCATAAGCGACATGCATAGGTGACATAGGGTAAATAAAACCGCCCGCAAGGCACTCACGGATCGCGGTAGGTAGTAGGCAGTGACGCAGCAGTTAGAATCCAGAAAAAATGGCGCCAAGTATACTTCGAGGGGCGGGCCGCGGAGACAGTGATGCGGAACGCGCCATCCGCAGGCCCCCCCCCCCCCGAAGAGCGTGAAGCCTCACACGTGACAAGCAACCAATGATGGCGCAGCAGCGCCTGAGGTAATGTCGCCACCAACCGCGGAACGCAGTGGAAGCGCACGCGGCGGCATATCACACGCGCGGGAGGGGCATCCCATAGAGGCTCACCATATGCCTATACCGCCTACCCTTTGGTGGGGGATTGCGGTGGAGCAGCGCTGCTAAGCACCTGACAGCGGTGCTGCCTACCATCACCCACACAGCGCAGCCAAAGCTGGGAGGCACATTAACAATGGAACGGGTGGGAATAGTCCTACAGGGCCGCAGGCTAATAGCCCCGCTCACCTGCGAGAAGAGAGAGACATCTTCTTGTTCTTCGCAGTCCAGACTGCAGAGAAAATCTGTGGGAGGTCACGGGTATTTGAGGGGCCGGGAGGAGCCAATTTCGCGGTCTCTGCAGTCCAGCGCTATCCGGCGGAGTAATACCCAAGAGTAAAGAATCTTGTCTGGAGCAGGATGTACTGAATACTAAGAATAAATAAACACCAGGTATAAAAAAAAAAAAAAAAAAAAAAAAAAGACAGGCCATTTTGGGGCACTGGACTGGGGATGGAAGGTGACTACATACACTTTCCTCTCAGTATAGGTGCACTTTAAATGGGGCTGCAAGTTCTTCAGCATAGTGACATGTGTCCTGCAGGGATATGACATGCAACAGCCCCGGAATCTGGAATCTCTAACCCCCATGTCCACTGTTACCTAGGGCATGGCCTCAGCATTGGTCCCACAGGGTGACTCTGGGTTCTGGGTGCATGGGGTGCGCTAACAAAAATACAATTCTGTGAGATACTCACCTGTAGAATTGGTATTATATGCATACAGCACGTCCTGCTTCATCTATAATACTTACACATGGGTTATCCTCCGCCAGAGGGCGCTGTGCACTGCAGCCATGCAAAACAGGCTCCTCCCGGCCCTTCATATACCCAGGGACCTCCCACAAATCCCCAGTATTGAAAAGCAGTGAGAAAGAAGCCGGGAGAAACCAACCACCAACTGGTAACAATAGTAATGATAATCACCATACAGGGGATCCAGAAAAAGTAAACCAGGGTGGGGTGGAGCAGGACGTGCTGTATGCATATAATACCAATTCTACAGGTGAGTATCTCACAGAATTGTATTATTCTAAGCATACAGCACGTCCTGCTCCATCTATAATACTTACACATGGGACATCCAATAGCAGTGTCCATAAAGTAGGGTGGGATCCCCAAAAACAAGGCACAGCGGACAGTAAAGGCGCTGTCACCTGTAAAACTTTGCAACAGGCATGACATGAGCAGAAGCACTAACGTCAATCTCATAACAAGACCTTTGAAAGGTATGAACAGAGACAAGCAACAGTCTAGTAACTTATTCAACAGAAAAAACCTGGCGCTGAAGGGCCAATGGTACCCAAGCACCAATATAACGGAATAAAACGAAAAAGGGGAGATTCTTCCCCCTCAAAGGAATAGGCCAGTGTAAAGACCCAACCAGCCCACATTTAACAGAAGCCTCGTGGAAAACTTGTAACTTACCCAATGGGAATGAGAACTGGTCACCCGACCGAAGGCGGGAATACTGACCCCTTCACTAGCACGAAGCCAAGGGCTTTACTCAGGACCTGGAGACATCCAAGAAGGATTAATCCAAAGGACGCAGTGGCGCTGGAAACAGGTGATATCAGGTGCATAGATAAGGAGGCGCCCGCAGACTCAAAGAGCATCAGTCCCCCTAAGGGACAAGAAAGCCTCAGGGGAAAAATTGCAACACCTGTTGAGGGAATATAGACCTTCATATTAGGATTATTAAGAATAAGGTCCGTAGTTAGACTAAACAGACTAACACCATGAACATAGACCACCACTTGGACCTGAGGTCTGGCGTAAGAAGAATACCCCCACGGCATGGGGTGCATATAGATGTGTGTATGTGTAATATATTTTATAATATATATATATATATATATATATACACATATATACACACATCGAGCCAAGGCTAAGTAATCAGATCCACCTTCTCAGGCACACGTCTGACTGAGGCCGGAGCCTCCAGAGAAGCGACTTGGACTACAAGGCAGCTCAGACATCATCCAGCAGAAAGTCCCCAGGGAAAAATCCGCAGGGCAAACAAAATGAAAATTGATCCCAACAGGGACAATGGAACTACGTGGGAGATGCACCTAAGCAATCCCCAAGAGAACTCCTCACAAGGAAGACAGAACCAGATTCCTACAGGAAGACAGCCAGGACAGAGCCTGAACCTTCAGAGTCCCTAGATGGGGAGCCAACCCCAACCTATGCTGTAATGACTCTAGAACCCTGGGAACCGAGAACGTCCAACAGGGAAGAGACCAAGACTCATGCCAATCAATATGGGTATACCATAAACCCCAATAGACGGAGGAAGAGGAAGCCAAGGAAGCTTGCTCCTAGCCCCCCATATACCGAGTCACCCAGAAGATAAGGCCCGTCACCAAGGGGTGAATGAATCAGCTGTCAAGCCCCAGACTAGAGTCTGTATATTGGGACGACAAAGGAACGGGCCTGACAAGGGCAGAACCGTGCTCCTGAGAGAGCGAACAGGTCAGCAGACTACAGCAGAAGCATCTGCGAACCACAGTCCACAAGGCCACCCAGGCCATTAATCTCACGGGTCCCTTTATCAGCACAACGTGCGCAGAACCCCACAAGTAGGGTGAACGAAGAGAAGATATATAAAATAGAAAGTCTATGCATAATTTTACTAAGCCCCCATGACCAGAGTCAGAATATTCTGGGACAGTAAAAACAAGGGCGGAGCCCCTGTGGTATAAGCAAGACCCAACAGAGCCACCCTAGTTGGCTCTCAGAGCGACACCAGGATAGCATAACCTGCTGCTGAAAGGCATCCATTGGAGCGAATACCTCTGAGAAGCAGGGGACGTAGACCCCCGCCCAAGCAGGATCAGGGACCCTCCAGAGGGAGCATCCTGCTTCAAGCTCCAGACCAATAATAAACAGGCCATTGTCTTCCAACAGGCCAAGAGTCCCCAAATAGATCCTAAAAGAGGAGAAGTCCAGCCGTATAGAGTCAACGGAAGGCACACCTTTTCAACAAAACCAGTAGGGTAAGATGGACCCTCTAGGGGACCCTACCTAGGAACCACAGGGGGGTTGTGGAAGAAATTCCCCCCCCCCCCCCCCACCAACCTGCGAGACTTGGTACCCAAGGTGACCTGACAGGGCCCTTGAATATGATCAGCTCAAGAGGAACCACCTTACCAAGGGGGAATGAGCATAGACCAAGCCCCAGGGGTGCTGGAACCCCATGTAAGCTCAATAACCTACTGTGGCGAAGAGCCCAAGGGCTCGGTATATAAGGGACATCATCTGATATGCCACCAACGGGCCCACCAGCTGCCATCCCGCCTGGTGAAAGTAAGATATCAGTAAAGGGGGACAGAGCCCCCGTAACCAGGAGTCCCCTTGTTGCCAGAGAAGGCGGCTCAAGCCTGAACCGAATCCCAGGAATGGGGATAGCGGATAAGGGACCATGAGGGATTGAGGTGACTGAGCAACCATCCAGTAACTCCAAGGGGACACCGCTGGCCGACCAATCCACTCGGCCTGACGTAGAGACTGGGGAGTAAGTAAAGACGACCCGGTAGGTCCTAACGCAGATGCCCCCCCCCAGGCATGTCCGAGACATCACCCCCATTTGTGCCATGGCGAGTAGCCTGGGAACGAAAGAGAGGCCCCAAATAATGCCTCAATCCGCAGGGTTGGTCCTGCAACAACGTCTAGTAATGGTCTTCGTGTCCAGCAGGCACAAGGGGAACTAAGAAGATCTAGTACTTCACAGGAGGCCGGAAGTCCCCCTTGCACAGGGTGCCTGTGTCCCAAGACAGAGGTGTCATATAGGGACTACCTGTGAGAGTAGAATTGCCAGGCCTACCATAGGCCAGCGTGGCCCATACTGTTGAGGGAAGGAGGAAGGTTAATATAGAGGCCATAGCCCCATACTGTTAAGGGCAACCTGTAAGTAAGCCCAAACTCTGTAGGCCCAGTACGGCCTGCACCAATTCCTGAGGGAAAAGCAGGGGCTAGAAGCACCCTGACAACCACTGAGAGGGACCGCCCAGCAAAAGCTATCCTGTGTCCAGGGGAACTACCTCCTGGAACCACCAGGAGGAGAAGGTACATTCCTAGATGGGAGACAGCTGCTGCAGCAGTACCCTCGCCCACAAGGGCGAGGGCGTCCCTTCATGCTTGGGAGGTCTTGGCAGATTTGGACTTAGTCCTGCCAGAGGGCCCAGGGCGCTGCCTGTTCACCCCATGGTGGAAATCCACACCGAACAGTTGGAAGCACACCTCAGGTTCACGTTTGACACTAACGTAGGGAGGTGGAGGGGTGACCCTGCCCCGGGGAGGCCGGAGCGACCTTCTGCGCAAGGGTGCTTTACCCCTTTTACCAAAAAGGTCCAAACAGGCCCCAAATAACCGCCGTCCTCTGAAGGGAAGGCAAGTGAGAGCCTTTTTTGTAGCATCGTCAGCACCCCACTGGCACAGCCAGACCAGGCGGCAAACAGCTTCCACAAGGGCAGAGGTTCTAGCACACATCTTAATGGTGTCGTCCAGTGGGGATATAATAAACTTCACAAACGTATCACAGTCTGATAGCGCATTAAACACCCCCCAAGGGAGGTCCTCAGGACGGTGATCTAGTACTTTTCTGACAAGAGTCCTGGAGGCCACCGCAGTGATGGCTGCGGCACAGAACGGGCGCAGAGCCGTCCCAGCACACGAGAAGGCGTGGGAAGCCAGTCTGTCAATGCGCCGGTCCTCAGCATCCCGAAGGGTACGGTAAAAAAGGAGCAGTCATGAAAGGGGGGTTAGTAACCCCTATAACCGGTGCATCCACCACAAGAGGTGCTGACCAAAAATTAACCACATCAGGAGGGAAAGGGTACTTCCAATCCCAGACCCCTGGGACTCCTTTAAGCTTACAAGGTGATTCCCATTCTTGGGATACAAGATTCTGGAAATGATCCTGTTCTAGGAACTCCAAGCGCGGCGGCACTGTATGGAAACTCTCCTCCTTAGGCTTGGGGGGCTCCCCAGGAGGGGAGATTGACAAAACCTCAAAGATCTTAAGAATTTCATCTGTGTCACACAGGCCCCAAGAACCGGGTCCAGAATCATCACAGCCCCCGGGCATCTCGTTCGAGGAGCCCGAATCTGAGAATAGCTCACCTTCCTCAGAAGGATCAAGGTCCTGCATATCAGCAGAGTCATTGGTATCGTTAGGAACCGGAGAGCCAGGAGGCGTCAGGGACCGCTTTTTACCAGGGCCCATACGCTCCGCCTATCCAGAAAGCACCTGCTCCGCCGTAGGCAGCATGCGCGGCACGGATTGCAGGTAATCCCCGCTCGAGTGGGACTCATCAGGAGTGATATTTAGGTCCGGGGAGACGGGTGTATTGGAGAGGTGCAGCCATTGGCAGACCTGCCTGTTCAGCACACGGTCCGCAGACCCGTGCTCTGTCAGCCTCAGCCTGGGGCTGACCACACACTGCACACAGCCGGTCATGTCCCAGAGGGACCCCCGTTACGTAATTCTGAGATGCCTCCATATGGTGATTATCAGAGCAGTATGCCCGCAGGGATTTACGCAATAGGCAACCCTGGATGCCCCAAGACCCGCTAGGAAGTGGGAGAATTTGTTATTTAATAATATATGTTAGGCCGGGAGAAGCCACAGGCCGGGAGAAGTCCTGGGGTCTGAAAGACATAATGGGACAAGAGGGGTGGTGTCAGTGCCATGCGCAGCCGAATAGACATAGAACCATGCCGCCCCAGAGGGCACTTACATGACCAAGGGAGGAGGCGGACCGCACCACGCGCGCGAAGATTGTCAAAATGGCGCTAAGCAAACCTCGAGGGGCGGGCCAGGCCAGGCTGTGACGTGGAGCGCGTCATGCCGAGTCTCCGCCTCCCCCAAAGAGCGCGAAGCTATAACCAACAGAAATAAGTAGAGCAGTTGGATAGAAGGCGTATGCATAAAGATGCTGACACGCTGGAAATTATGCTGCCGTCTAGGCAGTTGTTAATGAAAGACAAACGGCTCGCAACTGTATAGCAGGAGCGCGACACTGACACCCAATAAAAATAAAAACCAAAGGCCTTAACGTGATACTTAACACTAGGACTGCCACACATACCCCCCCCCCTTTCTTTTCCCCCGAGTTACGGGAGGAAGCGGACAGCGTCCATTGACTAAGTCTGTGAGGGGCACGGGCAAGAATGCGGGAGGGGCATCCACTAGAGGCTCACCATCGGCCTAACCGCCTACCCTATGGAGGGGGATTGCGGTGGAGCATGGCTCCGTTCAGCACACAAGGTGCTGCCTACCTTCATCCAACCCGCGCAGCCCAGGCTGGGAGGCATATTCTTCTGAAGAGGACGGGTGGAAATAGTCCCGCAGGGCCTCGGACTGTAAACCCCCGCTCGCCTGCGAGAGCGTGATACTTCATGTCTTCGCAGTTCAGCACTGCAGAGAAATTTGGGGATTTGTGGGAGGTCCCTGGGTATATGAAGGGCCGGGAGGAGCCTGTTTTTGCATGGCTGCAGTGCACAGCGCCCTCTGGCGGAGGATAACCCATGTGTAAGTATTATAGATGGAGCAGGACGTGCTGTATGCTTAGAATAAATGAAATGCTCTATGAGTAAATTACAGCATACAATAAAACAGCAGCCCATACCACAGATAATGATTATCTTCTAAGATGCCATAACAGTGACTACAGAAGACCGGGAGAAATTTAGGGCTAGGGCTCTTGACCTGCTGATCGGAGGAGTCACAGCTTTAAACTCTAGTCCCCGTCAATCGGCTGCTCACATACACAATCGTAATGGACCAGTGTCCCTAGATGGACAGCTTGACATAGTGAAGAAAAAAAACAAACAGAAAAAAAAAAAAACAGCCCTTACTCAGATGTACTATTACACTAATGGCCCATTTCCATGGAAAGATTAGTCAACAAATATTCACTAAAACAAACACAAAATCAATCAATAATTGATCCATGGAAATGACAGCTGCAATCAAGCAACAGAGAATTAGCTCGTTAGTCAAGCATCCGTATAGTTTTGGCTTACATAACATTTCTCGTTCATCACTTATGTTGACATGTGAAAAGGCAAATTGGCTATAAATTGGACTATACAATACTTTAAATGCAATCTTAATTACTATCGCTTTAACAAATATTTTCTGAAAAATCTTTTACATGTGAACGCAAGTCGTCTGATTATTCACGACAGACCTATCTGAATGTTACTGTGTAAATGTACCATAGATCTAGTTATCAAAACCGTAAAGCTTTCTGTTTCTCATTGCCTACCTGACGTTTAAACGTTCTTGTAAAGCATTAGAAGTATTCTAGATCATTGTTTCAGAAGGTGACAAGAGCCGATCGCAACTTGTACAGAAATTTATTTTTTCTGTTTTATTTTCACACATTAAAAAAATGAAACACACTATACAAATGGGATTTCATAGCAGATTACATTAGGTCCATTTCATACTCTATGTCATTGTGCTGCCAACCTAACAAGGGACTAGCGCCATTGACATATGCTGCCTGTACAGCCAAATGGACTTATTTAAAAGGAGGGAGGTGGTAGCATGCAAGCATCAGTTTGGGTACAGGCTACCCTCAGTTTTTAAATTAAAAAGGGCTCTGGTGTCCATATATCCATATTTACATGCTTGTAATGGTGGCAGTCCCAAGGCTGGCGTTGTGGGAGTCCTTTTTGTATGTTAAAAACGGTCGGATCAGGTGGCAGCAATTCAGCTCCTATGAAGTTCCTCTGTCACCATTCTTTCCATCACATCACTTTCACTATCTGCTGCGTGTCACACAAATGACATTTATCCAATCAGGCAATTTCTAAATAATGTATAAAATGTATTTTCTTTTTCAAGCCAGGTAACTGTATGTGTCCTTCTCTCCATCCACACGCTCCAGATACTCTTTTTCTATGAGGATGTCAATGCATTTCTGAGAAGATAAAAAAAAAAAAAATCAATGAATGGCATTTTATAGGCAATAAGAATTACATTAACATTGTTTTTGGCCTATAGATGTGCAGAGCTGGTAGAGAAAATACCATTTTGTGAATACTCACCTGTAAAATGGGTATTGTAAGTATGTCACACACCCCGCTTCAAGACATTCATTACACTTGGGTATACTGACCTGTAGATGGCGATCTTGCAGCGATATAAAAAAAAGGTTTGACCCTCTGGGCTCATAAATACCTGGGACCTCCCACTCATTACCCAGTATAAAGATAGCAGTAAGATCAAGGGACCAGGACAGCCAATTAAAACTAACAAAGGTTCACCATATAAAGGATCCAGAATATAAAAGGGCAGGGTGAAGCGGGGTGTGTGACATACTTACAATACCCATTTTACAGGTGAGTATTCATAAAATGGTATTATTCTAAGTATGTCACACACCCCGCTTCAAGACATTCATTACACTTGGGACATCCAATAGCAGTGTCCATAAAGGGCGGGGATCCAAAAAAAACAAGGCAACAAGGCACAAACTTAAACCACTGCAGCCTGCAGAACTTTGCGGCCAAAAACAGCATCCGCTGAGGCCCGAACATCAACCTTGTAAAACTTGGAAAAAAAGTGAACCGAAGACCAAGTAGCAGCCTTACAAACCTGCTCAACAGAAGCCTGGTGCTGGAAGGCCCAGGACACCCCAACAGTACGAGTAGAATGAGCAGTAACAAGAAAAGGGGGAACCTTCCCCTTGGCATTTACTAATGGAAGACTTGGCAGGAGCCAAACCCTTCCTAGGCCCAGAGGCCACCACAAAAAGGGCGTCAATCCTACGAAAAGCAGAAGTAGCCACCAAATAGTACTTCACACAGCGAACCACATCCAAAGAATGCAAAACCCTCTCCTTGTCATTGCTGGGCTTAGGACACAAGGAGAGAAGAACAATATCCTGATTCAGATGAAAAGCAGAGACCACCTTAGGAAGGAAATCCGGCTTGAAGCAGAAAACAACCTTGTCCTGATGCCTCTCAAAGTAAGGAGCCGAAATAGACAAGGCTGCCAACTCCGAAACACGCTGAACAGAAGTGATGGCAACCAGAATAACAACCTTCTGAGTAAGCGTAGAAAGTGCAATATCCTGCAAAGGTTCAAACGGAGGACCCTGCAAGGCAGACAAAACCAAATTCAAATCCCACACTGGGAGCAAAGGCTTCCTAGGAGGCCGCACATGCATAACCCCCTGGAAAAAGGTCTTAACCAGAGGATGAAGAGCAAAAGACTTTTGAAAGAACACGGCCAGGGCAGAAACCTGCCCTTTCAGCGTACTAAGCTGCAAACCTTGGTCCAGACCATATTGCAGAAAGTGCAAGACCCTAGGGACAGAAAACGCCCTGCAAGGCCCTTACCTCACACCAATCAATATAAGACCTCCAAGTCCTATAATAGATGGCAGAGGAAGACTGCTTTCTAGCCCTAACCAGAGTCTGAATGGCAGCATCAGAAAGACCTTCCTCCCTCAAGATTGAGGTTTCAGCAACCACGCCGTCAAAGCCAGCGTTGGTAAATTGGGGTAGAGTAGTGGACCCTGAGTGAGCAGATCTGGCAGAAGGGGCAGGTCTAACTGTCTGCGAACCAAACCTGTCTTGGCCACCTTGGAGCCACCAGGATTGCTGACGCGCCCTCTAGGGCCAGCTTGCGCACCACTCTGCCCACCATGGGAAACGGAGGGAACAGGTACAGAAACCCCAGATCCCTCCAGTTCAGAGACATGGCATCCGCTGCCAGAGCCAGCGGATCCCGCGAGAGAGACACAAATGCCGGAAGCTTGTGATTGTGAAGAGAGGCAAAGAGGTCCACTTCCGGAGTCCCCCCACCGGTGGCAAAGCGACCAAAACACCTTGGGGCTGAGCGACCATTCCCCCCCGGCGAGACGATCCCCTGCTCAGGGAGTCCACCTCCGTGTTCTCCACTCCCGGAATGTACACCGCCGAGATGCATGGGACATTGCTCTCTGCCCAATCCAGGATCAGACACTTCCCTGAAGGCACGCCTGCTGCGAGTCCCTCCCTGGTGATTGATGTAGGCGACCGCCGTCCGATTGTCTGACCGAACTTGAACCGGTAGACCCCGCAACTGATGAGTCAAGTGAGCCAGAACCAACCTGATGGAACTGGAACTGAAGATCCTTCCAAAATCCCCCCCAACCTGACAGGCTGGCATCCGTGGTGACCGTCTCCCAACGAGGGGTCAGAAAGGATCTGCCCCTCGCCAGATCCTTGGTTTCAGCCACCACCGAAGGGAATGCCGCACCCGGGGGGAAATCAGAAAAGACTGATCCAATGACAGCGGGGACCCGTCCCAGGCCGCCAAGAGATGGAGCTGGAGCGTCCTTGTGTGAAACTGGGCAAAGGGAACCGCATCGAACGACGCCACCATCAATCCCACCAGTCGCATCCCTAGCCGGATGGACGGGCGGGGGATGGATAGGAGACGCTGAGTCAATTCCTGAATCAGAAGAACCTTGGCTCGGGGGAGAAAAACCCTGGCCTGAGAAGTATCCAGCGACATTCCCAGAAACTCCACCACCCTGGAGGGAGTGAGGTAGGACTTGGGATAGTTGATCACCCAACCGAAACTCTCCAGAGTGGACACCACATTCCTGGTATCCAGCTGCGCCTGACTTAGGGAAGACGCCTAGATGAGAAGATCGTCCAGATAGGGCACGATGCGGATACCCCTGGCTCGGAGGATGGCCATCACTCCTGCCAACACCTTGGTAAAAACCCTTGGAGCCGAGGTAAGGCCAAACGGAAGAGCCACAAACTGAAAATTACGACTGTCCACGACAAACCTGAGAAATCTCTGGTGTGCCAGAAATATTGGAATATGCAGGTAAGCATCCTCAACAGACGACAGCCATGTCCGCGAGACTTGCTACTGCCGCCCAAAGCCCCTGGGCAGCCAGAGGATCTGACGGCACCCGAGAACTGAAGAATCTGGGAGGGGGCCGGAACTCGAACTCCAGCTTGTAACCGGAAGACACCACTTCGTGAATCCACCTGTCCGAGACCTCCTGGACCCAGACCTGGGAGAAGAGTTGCAACCGTCCCCCCACCCGCAAGGGTGAGGGCGCCCCCTCATTGCCGAGCCGACTTGGCAGCGGCTCTAGGCTTGGAGCCCCAACTGTGTCCTGGACGGACCCGACCCCTGCCCCTAGGCCAGGAATCACCTCTGGACGAAGGGAAGGCCGAACCCCTGCCAACTCTAGCCCCGCAAAGGGACTGAGAGAAGGAAGCCGCCCCCCGAAAAGGGCGACGCTGCTTCTTACGCTGAGGTAACCTACCTCCCTTTGCCACCGAATCCAATTTTTCTCCAAAGAGCCGTAATCCCACAAACGGAAGGGCCGTGAGCGACTTTTTGGACACAAAATCAGCCGCCCACTGACGTAACCAAACCAACCGGCGGATAACCACAAGCAGGGCCGTAGCTCTGCTACACATCACCAATGTGTCATCCAGGGCGGACAGCACAAAGGACAAAAATAACTCACAGCGCTTAAGGTCGGCAAATTCCTCACTAGCCGGGTCGAGCCCGGAAGAGGTCAATAATCCTCTAACAACTGACCTGGCAGCTACCAATACAAGCGCAGAAGCACAAACCGGCCGCAAGGCCGATCCAACACTGGCAAAACCATGACAAGCCATCTGGTCAATGCGTTTATCCTCACCATCCTTGAGGGTAGTGCACTCTGGAGAATGGAGGACTGAGGAGCTGGACAACCCCAAAACAGGAGCATCCACCTCGGGGGGAAGACGACCAGTGCTTCACTGCGTCCGCCGGAAAGGGATATTTCTTGTCCCAACCCGGTGGGACACCCGGGAGCCGCGTCGGCCTCTCCCATTCCATGCGAATGATACCATCAAAATGCTTTTGAGAAGGAAATTCCAAGCGGGGCTTCGTCACTTCAAAGAACTCCCCCTTCAGCGGAGGAGCCGCCTCGGGGGGAGAAATAGCCAGGACCTCAAACATATGAGCCAGGACCCTAGAGGTATCCGAGGAATCCCCCTGGCCCTGCTCGGTATCAGCGCCCACAAACTGCTGACCGTCAGAGTCATCAGACTCCTCATACAACTCCCCTTCCTCATGCGGGGAACAATCAGACCAATCCAGGGAGTCAAAATCCTCCCCATCAAAGGCCTGCGCAGCCTCATACAAATGTTTCTCTTTGCCGTGGCCTTTTTTGTGACGGCACTGGAAAACTATTTTTCAAGATTGGCCAATCTGGCACACACCTCAGATTGCGACTCCCCGCTAATGCCCACATCACAACCCCGTGTCAGGCGAGGGGAAGGCGGGGAGGAGACTGGCGGAGCAGAACCAGACGCCTGAGATCCGGTCTGCCGCGTAATAGACCGCTGCACACAGGGTACACATAGAAATACATCATCCCCCAAAAGGGATACCCCACACCCCAAACACAGCCTGGATTGCCCCGAGGGGGACACAAGCCCAGTATCCGGGGAAGCCTCCATATATATATGTACAATGCTCTTTTATTTTTGAGAATTACGCAATAATGCAACCCGGGATGCCCCTTTGAGTCCCGAGTGGGAGGATTTTAAGCCAGCTAACAATTAACCAGGGACCCTGGACCGGGAGAACCCCCCTTTAATATGATCAATGGTCCACCTGGAACACAAGCACACACTCAGACCATGCAAAATGTGCAAGGAGTTAAATAACAGATGACAGTGATGGCCATCAGGCCCCTCACCCGACCTTCGGTACCGCAGGCGCCATCTAAAAGTGAAAGTAAAATCACACACACACAGTAAAACATGCACACACACATAATTGATAGGGTACCCGGGAGAGGGGGAATCAATGCCAGGGTAGGGCCAAGGGACGGGGCATCCCAAACCGGGATCACCAACCCGGATAGCCGCCTACCCCTTGTTATGGGGTCTCACGGCTCCTAAGCACCAGGGGTGCTAGCTACCTTTGCCCGGACCAATAGCCTAGGCTGGGAGGCAGGGAATATTAAACAAAGGGGATCCGGGCAGGAATAGAAGAAGGAAGGCCGGGAGTCATCCCGGCTACCTGCAAGGAGGAGATATCTTCTGACTTGCTCGCCACTGCAGAGATGAAAGACTGGGTAATGAGTGGGAGGTCCCAGGTATTTATGGGCCGGGAGGGTCTAACCTTTTTTTGATATCTCTGCAAGATCGCCATCTACAGGTCAGTATACCCAAGTGTAATGAATGTCTTGAAGCGGGGTGTGTGACATACTTAGAATATATTTCAGACTTCCGGCAGTGATTGCAGCTAAAAGGTGGTCCTACAAAATATTGACTCAGGGGGGCTGAATACAAATTTGCAGGCCATGATTTTCAATGGATACTGCCTCCTGCCAGTTATAGGGCGACTAGGGGGGATTCTGCACACATATTGTCTGTTATGGGGCGATTGGGGGGGAATGTGCACACTGCCCCTTATGAGGTGATTGGCGGGGATTCTGCAGCCTGCCCCATTATGGGGCGATTGGGGGGGGGGGGGGGGGGTATCTGCACACTGTTGCAAGGTAATTGGTGGGGATTCTGCACACTGCTTGTTGGAGTGTGACCTGGGGGG
This sequence comes from Gastrophryne carolinensis, assembly GCA_027917425.1. Taxonomy (NCBI): domain Eukaryota; kingdom Metazoa; phylum Chordata; class Amphibia; order Anura; family Microhylidae; genus Gastrophryne; species Gastrophryne carolinensis. The sequence continues at coordinate 132,323,252 of CM051239.1, forward strand.
TGCTCTGTACACTGCCTGTAATGGGGTAATTTGGGGTGGTTCTGCGCACTTAACTGTTATAGGGAGAATAGGAGGAGTCTGCACATTGCCTGTTATGGGGTGAGTGGGGGGGGGGTCTGCACACTTCATGTGATTGGGCGATGTTGGGGGGTTCTGCACACTCTTATGGGGTGGTTGGAGGACGGAGCTTCTGCACACTGTCCATTGTGGAGTGATTGGGAGGGGGTTCTGCACAATGCTTATTACGACGTTATTGGGAGGGAAATCTGCACACTTCCTGTCCTGGTGATAGGGCGGGGTATTCCTCACACTGTCCGGTTAGGAGGTGATTGGGGGTTGTTCTGCACACTGCCAGTAATGGGGTGACTGGGGATTGTTCTGCACAGTGCAGTTATGGGGTAATTGGGGTTGTTCTGCATACTGCCTGTTAAGGGGCGATTTTGGTGGGGGTTTACACACTACCCATCAGGGTGATTGGAGGGGTTCTGCTAACTGCCCGTGATGGGGCAACTGGAGGGGTTCTGCACACTGCCTGTTATGGGGTGATTGGGAGGGGTTCTGCACACTGAATGTTATGGGGTGATTTTTTCTTGGGGGGGGGGGGGGGGAGAGATTCAGCACACTGCCCATTGTGGGGTGGGGGAATCTACACACTGCCTGTTATGGGGGGGGGGGGGGGCAGGATTCTGCACACTGCTCACTGATAGAGAAGGATTCTCCACACTGCTTGCTATAGGAGGGGATTCTGCATACCGCCTGTTATGGGGCAATTGGGTAGGAGATTTTAGCACACCATTTTTTCCTCTTGTTTTCCTCCTCTAAATTCTAGGTGCATATTATGGTCAGGTGTGTCTTAGAGCGAAGAAATTGAACCAGGGTGGATAAAAATCAATGTTTTTTTTTAAAAAATCGGATTTTTTTGATTTAAATCATTTTTTTTTTCAATAAACTGCTTTTTGAGGAAAATATTTTACCATCCAAAGGTTCTTCCATCATGAGATAAAGCTGAGTTGTTTAACTCAGTAGAATAAAGGCTGTATATGTGTAACATTCACAATGCCATGCTCTTCCAGAGGTTTCTGTAGGATTAGTGGGCAGTTTCTCTCCTATATTATCACAGACGCTCGCTTTACTTACGCAGTTCTCAAAACTGAATTTGACTCCGCAGAGGTCCCAGCCTCTTCTTCACAGCAAAAATGTTACAACATGAACAGAGTTGAGAAAAAGACCTTAATCCTATTGTTCTACAAACCTATGACTAGTGAGCTATAGAGGACAGCAGGGACAGTAGTATTTAAGTTTTTCATGTGTCGGCTGGGCTGACAGTCTACGTTTCTTAAAAAATATATATATTTTGTTTAGCCAAATTAGTTAACAAAACATGGATGTTTGTTTAAGCAAATAACTTATGCTGTAATGTTATTGTTTCAGTTGAATAAATCTATTTAAATTGTTATTAAGGTCAGGATTATTTTTCTCCTTCCTAAGTACAACAGAACAGTGGTGTCCAAATATGAATGATTAACCCATTAAACTGGGGAGAAAAAAGTAATATAAAAAGTGATTCTAAAAATCTTCATCTACTTGCATGTTAAAATAGCAAGAACTAGTTTAGGTAGAAACTTTGATTTCAGTTAGATTTAAATCAAATACACCCTGAATTGAACCATAAACTCCCAGCTCTGATCTAGGAAATGATCACAGGTCAGTGAATTGTGGTGAAGTTTTTTTTTGTTGGCCTCTAAACCGGCCACTCAAAATACTAATTTATAACCTAAACAGAGGAGCAATTATCAGCTAAAATTGGACTTGTGTTAATATGCAGTGAAACACAACCCATTTTTGTGAGGAATGGGTGACCTGGTTTAGTTCCATGTATAGCATAGAATTACAAACCTTGATAACAGGAACTCGTGGCTTGAATCTGGACGATAACTGTGTCAAGACTTCTCCAAGGAGCTGCTGGTGTTTAAGGACCTTTCTCATCTTCATAATTCTAACAATGGCAGCCTGCAGCAACACATCAAGTTAAATTGATATAAACAGCTTCTGCATTATCTGCTATTAAACTATGATATTAGAAGTTCAGATAACAAAAATATGTTGAATCAAATAAAAACACAAAGCAGACATTTAGATCCAGGTGCACACTGGTCCAGAAAGCTCTGGCAGCCTGAAGTAGGTTTTCCCAGTGGTTATATTTTGTTACCAAGTAACTGCTTCTGTTAAAACATTTTAAGCAAGTGCCTTTCCTGAAGTTAAAAAAAGACCACCACTCAAAGACATTCTTGAATGGGGTGAGCACTGCCAGCCACATGCCCCTTTATCTCTAGCTATGGGAAGGTGCATCAGCCGCTCAAAGGCTTGACACAAATGGGCCTTTAGCTAGAGATATGCAGGGGATGTGGCTGCAGCACAAAGATGCAGTGAGGGCTCATGAAGAGGTGAGAAGATTGGGCAATCTGGGGATTTCACAGAGCTGGGCATCCCAATTGGGATTCCCCTATAAAGAAGTAGACCAATTCTTATAGACACAGGTGGGTGGGTGGGGGGAGTATTTATTGAAACAACTGTTTGTCTCTATAATACAACTTTCTCTAAGATTGTGCCCCTTTGTTCCTTTCCTCACAACACATAATAACCATTCATCTTCACGGCTTAGAAAGTGTCACCGATTAAAAGCATATAAGCTTGTGAGAACAAAAGAACCGGTAACTAGCATTTTGCTTCTTTTTATCAAAGAAAAAAAGGCAGCACATATTTCGTTTCCTGTTTCCTTGATGAGCTACTGACCTTTGGTGATGGGATTTGTAATGCTCTGAGTGGTGTTGCACACTCAGGACCAATACAGTATGTTACAACACCCATCAATCAACATGAAGATTCCTTATTTGTGAAGTTTCTCATTTATTGTGCCCGTATGTATAGCTACAGTAATATCAAGGCAACTGCTGTATTTCTCTTGAAGACATTGTGCTAGTCATCCATCTGGTTCCCTTATTCTAAAATAAATGTATTCTGAATTGAGAAGTCTTGAGGAGTAGCAAAAAGTCTTCAAGAAAAATACAGCATGTTAAGTTGCCTTAATTTATCACTACAGATATAATGAGGTCCTGACCATGAGAACTTGCACCATGTTAGGCAGTGCTTAAAACACTACCCTCTATTAAACACAGAGCTGTTCTGTAGTTTTGAATGTGTGAATGTATTTACCTGGATGAGTAGTTTACGATCCTCCTCTATGTTTTTGTGTGTTGTCTCTTGCTCCTGTTTCTGCTCAGTCTTCATTGGGACATTTATGTTAACTCGAAGCTTTTTACTGCACAGACAGACAAGATCAAATCACTCCAGGGCAAAATGAGCAAAAAAAAAAAAAAAAAAAGATTAAAAAAAAAAAGCACAGCCCTCTCCACTTCTATATATGCAACCAGAAAGCTGGAAAACTCAAGTGTTTGAGAGCAGTTTTTGGGCTGTTATTATTCAGCTAAGCTTCCCCATAAATCTCAGGGCTGAGGGAAAGGTAGCAGACTGTGAACCCTGAATGTGGAGCCTACAGCAAAACAAAAATGCAGCGTTAAAGCAGAGCCACATCCTGGTATTGACTGAAGTGATGTCCGCCCCGGTGGGCCTATCTGCTATTCCAATCAGTACCAGGCCCATAAATTAGAGAAGCCATATGGCATGACAGTTCAAGTTTTGACCAATATTAAAACTAAACTCCAGGCTGGTGAATAAAAAGAAAAAAAAAAAAAAAAAAAAAAACACCACGCCTTCCCATGGCATCCAAATTTTGGATATTTACCCCCCACCCCCAGGGACCTCAGAGATGTAGAATTGTTTTTGTATCCATCTAGTCCAGGTCGCCTCGATATCTTCATGATTGGATGTTCGCCCCTAGGGGGCGCTTGACTGCAAGATGAAAGATGTAGCTCCTCCCGGCCCCCTATAAAGGCAGCTGCCCTCTATCATTCCCCAGTGGTTTAAAAGCAGTACTCAATAAAAGAGGGCAGGCCAGGAGGCCTAAGGAAATAAGAAACCATGTTACCTCACATAGCTTCAGCTTGTACTCTCTCTAATGCAAAAATTAGAAGAACTAGTGTCCTATGAACAAAAATGGTTCAATCACCATAACAGGCATGCAGGACATAATGAACACAAGGGCGGGGTGGGACAGCCTGGACTGGATGGATACAAAAACAATTCTACAGGTGAGTTTCACAGAATTGTATTTTTCTTTTCCATCCAGTCCAGGCCGTCTCAATATCTTCAAGATTGGGACATCAAAAAGCAGTGTCCAAATGGGCGGGATCCCCAGTGCGTAACAGCATGTAGTTCATTTCACTACCGCCTGAAGCACCTTTCGGACATCCACCCTGTAAAACTTTGTAAAAGTATGAACAGAAGACCAGGTTGCGGCCTTACAAACTTGTTCCACCAATGCTGAAAAGCACAAGAGGCACCAATAGCTCTGGTAGAATGAGCTGTGATCCGAAAAGGGCGTTCCTTCCCCCTGGCAGAATATGCTTGTACCACCGCCTGTTAATCCACTTACTGATAGTGGACTTGGCTGGAGGCAAACCTAGAACCCTCTGTTGAGACAAAAAGCAAATCCGATTTCCTGAAGGATTCAGTCGCAGCCAGGTAATACCTTATGGCTCTGACCACATCCAAGGCATCCAAGGCATGGAGGATCCGTTCTTTGGAATTAGCCAGTGCTGGACACAAGGAAGGTAAGACAACTTCATTAAGATGAAAAGGAGAAACGACCTTAGGCAAAAAAAACACCTTATCCTTATGCAACTCAAAGTAGGGTGGTTTCACACAAGGCGCGGCCAGCTCTGATACTCGACGCACCGAGGTGAACGCCACCAGAAAGACCACTTTGAGAGTCGACATAGACAATGCAGCATCGCTCAATGGCTCGAAGGGAGGACCCTGGAGAGCAGACAGCGCTACATTCAAGTCCCACCGAACATGGGTAACTCCCTGGAAAAAAGTCTTGATCAACCTATGGTTGGCAATGGATCTCTGGAAAAAAATGGTTAAAGCCGAGACCTGTCCCTTGAGGGTGCTCAGCTGGAGAGCCAAGTCTAAACAGTGTCGTAAAAATTCCAGAATCCTGGTAATAGAGAACTTTCAGCAAGGATGGCTCTTGGCCTCGCCAAACTCTGTAGTATATCATGGAAGATTTCTTCCGTGCCTGAATCATTGTATGAACAACCGTGGCCAATAACCCTTTCTCCGTCAGGATTGAGGTTTCAATAGCCAGGCCGTCAAAGCCAGCGTCCGTAAATTGGGGTGCTGCAGCAACCCCTGTGTGAGAAGCCCTGGGTCGTCGGGCATGACGTAGTGATCTATTGACATCTGAGCTATGTCTGCAAACCAACTCCTTCTCAGCCAGGATGGCTGGTACCCCCTCCTAGGCTATCTTGCGCAGCACTCTGCCCAGGAGCGGAAACGGAGGGAATGCATACAGAAGGTTAAACTCCGGTCCAAGGAATCACCAGAGCGTCTGTTGCTATGGCCAGCGGATCTCTTGAGAGAGAGACTAACCTTGGAAGCTTGTGATTGTGTCTGGACGCAAATAGGTCCACGTCTGGTTGACCTCAGCAGAGGCACAGAGCCTGAAAAGTCTCGCTGCTGAGGGATCATTCCCCCAGGCGCCAGGAACTCTTGCTCAGGGAATCTGCCTCCTGGTTCTCCACCCCGGGAATGTAGACCGCCGAGATGCAGAGAACATTCTTCTCTGCCCAAGTCAGAATCCGGGTTACCTCCTTGAGGGATCTCTTGCTCAGAGTCCCGCCCTGGTGGTTGATGTAGGCCACAGCTGTCTGATTGTCCGAGCTAACCAGGATTGCACGACCCCTCAAATGGGGAGTCAAGCGGAGAAGCACCAACCGCATTGCTCTCAGCTCCAAGAGATTTATGGGTAAGCGGTTCTCCTGCGGACCCCACTGACCCTGGATCTTCTGCGTCTGCCAAACGCCTCCCCAGCCGGTCAGACTGGCATCCGTGGTAACTATCTCCCAATGGGGAGTCAGAAAGGACTTGCCTACCAAAAGGTTCCTGGAGTCCAACCACCACAGGAGGGACTGCCTGGCCGGGGGGGGGGGGGGACGGGAAGACAGTGGAAATTCTTGTTCCAGAGACTCCTGCATCCGGACCCAGCCAGTCAACAAGTTATATGAAGATGTCTCGTGAAATTGGGCAAAGGGCACTGCCTCGAAGCATGACATCATTAGCAGCAGGAGTGGGTCTGACGGGATCAGTGGAAATAGTGCCTGCAGCGAGCGACAGGCGCGGAGGCCCCGCTCTGCTGCCAATGAGGGGGCGGCGCTAGCGCGACGTCAGCTATGCACCAACGCCGGGCCCTGCCCCCCTCCGCGGCGCGTCATCCAGACAAGAAATGCCGCCATTAATGGCGCTGGTCCCCCTCCCCCCTCCAGCTCAGCAAGAGCCACACACAGCGGTGCAGAGGAGGCCCGCAGGGACCACACTGACGGGGGAACGCAGGGAGGCGAGTAAGGAGATCAGAGACCGCTCCTCACTGCACAGCCAGTGAGGAGCGCACAGTGAAAAGTCGCACCAAAACATACACACATAAATAAAGCAGTGGGCAGGGAGGGACATATATAAGAAAATATATACAAGTGGTTCCCCATCAGGCTCACCATAAGCCTGTGGCCGGCTACCTTTTAATAATAAGGTCTGCGGCCCAGAGCATGTGCTCTGCCGAATGCCAGCGTACACCCTACCATCACGGATCCCTGTAGCAGCCAGGGGCTGGGAAGCAGGAATGGGTCAGAAGAGATCCACTGGAATAGGGTTCTGCAGCGGCTGACAGGCTAGGTGGCCCCGCTCTGCTGCCAAATTTTGAGAGACAGTGACTAACGTTCTTATGCAGCCAACTGCAAGATGAACAACTGGGGAATGATAGAGGGGCAGCTGCCTTTATAGGGGGCTGGGAGGAGCTACATCTCTGATCTTGCAGTCAAGCGCCCCCTAGGGGCGAACACCCAATCATGAAGATGTCGGGACGGCCTGGACTGGATGGAAAATAAAACATCTGGTTTGTGCTTCAATACCACGTACAAATTCTATGTGACCACCAGTGGTCAATGGGGTTAGCTGGGTGGGTGTGCCACCTGGAGGAGGGGATTCCTAGCAGGGATTCAAGAGGATCAGAATCTTAAAATTGGGAAGGCCACTGGGATGGGGGAGAAAATAGAAATAACCATATTTTTGCCATACAAGGCTCATTTTTCCCCCCTCAAAAGTGGGGGGGAAATGTCAGTGCGTCTTCTCAGGCACTCCCAACCTCTCACGCCGCAGCAGCCGGCGCCTGCCGACAAACCTATAGAGAGACATACACTCACACCGAAAATACATTACCACCGCTCAAACCACCGTAAAGCCCACCTGGGAACTTGTTTATGTGGAAGCGGCAGGCGACGAAGGCAGAAGAGTCAGCAGTAACATTTTTTATGTGTGTGTGTTCACATAAGCTGCTGACTGCTGTTGCTGTGTGAGAGTTTTTTTCTTTTTTTTTTGGCAGCATGCATTTTTTTGATGCGGCAGCATGCTGCCCACTGTCTGTAATGTGGGATGCCACACACACACTCGGCCTGTAACGTGGGGTCAGTAATGTGGGGGGGGGCGGGTGTTGGGAGGGGGTATTATAACACACCATTTGGTTCAGAATATTTTTTTTCTCCATCAAATCCTGAGTGTCTTGGCCAGGTGCGTCTTATGGGGAAGAAAATTTAAGTAACATGGTAACTTATTTTCTAAACATTTTCTAAACATCCGAAAGGGCAGCATACCACTGAAATATTAAGGCTTTGCCCCAAAGTAGGAACACATGACCACCAGAATACACAAGGCTTTAGGTCCTCCTCCAGACACCAGTAGTTTAAGAGATCAGATAAAGAAAGACAGACAAAGCACCAACTGGTAAATCAGTAAGATAATTTACAAAATAACATAGCCTGAGGAAGGGAAGCCTGTATGCTGCTCGTTTGGATGTTTAGAAAATAAGTTACCAGGTAACTAACTTAAGTTTTCTCAAACCATCCTTAGGGCAGCATACCACTGAGATAAGATACTACCTCTACTGGGTGGGAAATGCTGCCTGCAACACACTCCTGCCAAAAGGATTAATCTTGCAAGGTAAGCTGATCTAGGCAGTAATGATCTATAAATCTGTTCAATAGAAGCACCAGCTTGCTCCGCTCAAGATTTAGAAATACTTGAATGAGCTATAATCCGCCCTGCAAAAGGAGATCCACTGATAGTGCTCTTCATCCATTGGGCCAATGTTGCCTTGGAAACACACTGACCCTTCTCATGACCCAAGACGGAAACTGGCCTTCATCTAATTCTTTGTTTGGTGAAGGTATTCTGGCAAGCAGGCCCGGACATCAACAAACGTATCTATAGAACCCATGGAGGGATCACCATCCCCGGCAGATAGATTGATAATCTCTTGGGTCCCATGAAAGTCTGGAGAGCTCTTAGGAAGGTAGCAAGCATCCACCCGTAATATTATACGGTCCTGCAAAACTTGAAAAAAAAGGTGACGGCAGGATAGAGCCTGGATATCCCTGATTCTGTGAAGTTATTGCCACAAACAAGAGAGCCTTCCATGTAACAAAATTAAATATGAGAGCTCGACAGAGGTTCAAAGGGTTGTGTGGTCAGGGTTTTAAGGACCGGGAGAGAGATCCCTAATGAGGAGCTAACCTCAAATGGACAGGTCTGGACCAAAGTGAAGGATGAAAGTCTCTTATCCAGAAAAATCAAAAGGGCTACAAATTGAACCTTGAGGGTACTGATACTGAGACCCAGGTTGACTCATTCCTGAATTAAATCAAATACAACTGGAAGACTAGAAATGGATCTTTGATTACGCACCTTCCAGGTTTTAAATAAATCTTCCTTGTCACCTCCTTCGAAAAACTCTTTCTGGAGCATTGCAATCTCAGGGTTCAAAGTGTCAGACGCCACTTCTGTGGATCCTGGTAAAGCTCTGCCCCTGGGGTAGAAGATCTGGTCTCAATGGGAGTTCCCAAAGCTCTTGGACCGAGTGTATCTTCAGAGTTGAAAACCATGGTCTCTTCGGCCACCACGAGGCCAGCAACAGAATCATGGCTGACTGGCAAGATAAGCCAGACAAAAATGCCACTGGTGAGCCAGGACGTCTATTCCTAGAGCTTGATCAGAGGGATTGAGGGAGAAGACCCTTTCTCAGCTTGTTGTTTCGACTGGAAGTGAAAAGATCCACCTCTGGAGCTCCTGTCAGGGCACAAATATGAATACCGCCTGGTTCAGTGACCATTCTGCTTTGGACAGTGTCTCAAAAAATCTGCCGCCTGATATCGGTAACCTTTCAGGTGGATGGCTGATAGGGATAAAAGGTTCAGTTTGCGAAGATCAGAATTTCCTTTGCTGCTTATTGCAGTATGGATGACTTTGTCCCTCCCGGAAGATTCATATATGCCATATTAGTTGCACTGTCTGTTCTGATTTGTACGCGATGACCCTTCAGGTGGGGAGAGAAGGCTAGCAATGCCTCCTTCATAGCTATCAATTCTCTGGAATTAGATGAGCATAGGCTCAGTCTTCTGGACCATTTCCTTTGAGCGGTCAGGAATCTGCAATGGGCACCCCAACCCCATGAAGAGGCGTCCGTCGCCACTACCATGTTGTTGGGATCCGACCAGGACAGGCCACTGACAAACCTGTGCTTGCCTTGCCACCAACTCAGATTCCTTCACTAATCTAGGACTTCGATTATCCTGTCTATGGACTCCTAAGACCTGTCCCAAGAGTTTAGAATATGCAGCAGTCCTTGAGTGTAGCTGACCCCATCTTACAGTGGGGAAGGACGAGGTCATTAGCCCCAAGACCAGCATAGCTTCACGAACCGAAATCGACCATCCGGAACACAGGGACTGAACGGCTTCCTGAAGGTTTTTCATCTTCGACTAAGGCAGAAAGATTTTCTGAAGATTTGTATTGATCTCGAACTCCAAATAAGTCATGACCTGTCATGGGAATAGACTGCACTTAATTCAGGATCCAACCCCAATAGTAGCAAAAAAATTCTTCGTCCGTTCTAGATCCTGGAACAACCTCTCCTGATGTCGGACAAAGAGGAGGAGGTCGTCTAGATATGCTATGATACCGACTCCTTTCTGCAGCCAGAGTTTCCGCCAGAGCTTTGGTAAAAATTATCGGAGCCGACACCAGCCCGAAGGGTAGGCATACAAATTGGAAATGGAGCATTTGGTTCCCCCAACTTTACTGCAAATCTCAAAAAGACTTGAGCCAACAAGCTCATTGGTACATGCCAAAAATACAATTCTGCGATTACTCACCTGTGATTTTATGGGTATCCAGCACGGGTAGCTTCATCTTCAATTTTTCACGATTGGGTTAACCGCCACAAGGTGGCACAGCTGACTGCAAGAAGACTTGTGGCTCCTCCCGGCCCATTAAAAGGGCAGCAAATTATCCATAACTCCAGTGTTGAAAAGCAGTAATACAGAGAAGCCGGGAGGCAGAGACCATGTTACATCACACAGCCCCACTATAACTCTCTCAACGTAATCACCATAAAAAGGCAAAAAAGGATAACAAAACAAGGGTGGGATGAAGCGACCCATGCTGTATACCCATAAAATCAATTCTACAGGTGAGTAATCACAGAATTGTATTTTTCTAGGTATCCAGCATGGGTCGCTTCATCTTCAATTCTTCACGATTGGGACATCCAAAAGCAGTGTCCAAGAAGAAGGGTGGGATCCCCAGAAAGCAACAGAGCGTAGTTCATGCCACTACCGCCTGAAGCACCTTGCAACCAAAAACAGCATCAACTGATGCCCCAACATCAACCTTGTAAAACTTAGAAAAAGTATGAACGGAAGACCAGGTAGCGGCCTTACAAACCTGTTCAACAGAAGCCTGGTGCTGAAAGGCTCAAGAGGCACCAATAGCTCTAGTGGAGTTAGCTGTAACACAGAAAGGGGGTTCCTTCCCTTTGGCAGAATAAGCTTGCACCACAGCCTGTCTGATCCACTTGCTGATAGTGGATTTGGCTGGAGGCAAGCCCTTCTTAGGACCGTCAGGAAGGACAAACAGAGAATCCGACTTCCGAAAGGACTCTGTAGCAACCAAATAGTACTTAAGCGCCCTGACCACATCCAGGGAATGGAGGGTCCGTTCCTTAGAATTAGAAGGAGCAGAACACAAGGAAGGCAAGACAATGTCCTCATTGAGATGAAAGGCAGAAACAACTTTGGGCAAGAATTCTGGTTTGAGACGGAAAACCACCTTATCCAGATGCCGCTCAAAATAAGGAGGCTTCATAGAAAGCGCCGCCAGCTCAGAAACGCGACGCACTGAGGTGATAGCTACCAAAAAGACCACCTTCAGATTCAGAATGGACAGAGCAGAAAGCACCAAATTTAAATCCCATACCGGTAGCAACGGCTTATGCGGCGGACGTACATGAGTAACTCCTTGGAAAAAGGTCTTGATAAGCCTATGATTGGCGAAGGATCTTTGGAAAAAGATAGCCAAGGCTGAAACCACTCCCTTGAGGGTACTCAGTTGTAGACCAGACTCCAAACCATGTTGTAGAAATTCCAAAATCCTGGAGATGGAAAAAGTGCGACAAGGCAAAGACTTAGACTCACACCAGGCAATGTAAGCGTGCCAGACCCTGTAATAAATCATAGAAGAGGATTTCTTCCGAGCCTGAATCATGGTACTGACGACCGAGGCCGTCAGTCCCTTGTCCAACACGATGGAGGTTTCAGCAGCCAAGCCGTCAAAGCCAGCCTTTGATATTTGGGATGGAGCAGCTGTCTTTGAGAGAGGAGCCCTGGATCGTCGGGCATGACTAAGTGATCCACCGCCATCTGGACGATGTCCACGAACCAAACTCTTCTCAGCCAACGGAGGCCACCAGGATGGTCGGTACCCCCTCCTGGGCTATCTTGCGCAGCACACGACCCAGCAGAGGAAAGGGAGGAAATGCATAAAGGAGTCGAAAGTCCGTCCAAGGAATAGCTAGCTAATCAAAAAATACCTGGTGAGGGGCACTACTAATATAATTAACAACTACAGTCAATCCTGCTTGGGTGCTCCCTGAATTCCACAACGTGTGTTTATAGAACCAAAAAAGAAATACTGTTGGAATTCATAGAATTGGGCACACCAGCATGAGTATTTAGAAAAATAGTAATATTTATTAATGGCATATAAAATATAAAAACATACAAAGGGTAAGACAAGGGGGGATAAAAACATATGGTCTCCTGATAATGTTATTATGAGTAATGTCCCAGTTGGCCAAAAGGTCCCTTTGTGCCAAACTGTATATCTATAATACCAAATAAATAATTATCTATTCAACAATATTTAAGGTGCATAATTACTAATTCATAATACAAAGTAAGGGCGGTAAACCGTAATAAGAATATATACAATAATTAATAGTAATATGGGAACAACCCAGTGAATATACAAATTAATGTTTTTAAAGTTTTTTAAAAAAGTGTGCTATCTCAAAAGGAGAGAAAAGAGATTTATATTAGATATAATCAATTGTCTAAACTAATGACAAATCAATATCTATTAGATCAAAAAAGTACACATATCAAATAAAGACTTCATGCAAAATTTACAAAATGATATCTCTAAACATGAGGAGAAAATAGAAGAAGGGAAAAGAAAGAAATTCATGAGGGACAAGTATGATGCCACTCAACATAAAATCTATAGGTGGCAACATAGGGGTAACCCACGGTATGCCCCCAAAAAACGAGACCTGGATGCACTGGATAAACCCCATCATCCTAGAAGCGGGAATTCTTCTAGAAATAGTCTCACACGCTCGCAGAGCTCGTCTTTTTTGTCGGACAGCAACGACGAACTAGACGGGGGGGGGGGCACTCGAGAAAGAAGAACAGACAGGGGGGTGAGATTGAGAGACCGCAACAGATGGGGCTATGGCAGACAGATACAACCACTGGCTCGGTAACCAGTGGCAGTGGGTTGGACCCCAATCGGGGGCTTACTATGGGGCCAACTAACTCAGACATGATGATTCCCCCAGAAGAAGAACAATTACAGTTACAGATTATCAATCTTACCGATGTACCATTAACACCAGATGAGAGGTCGGTACTAGCCAAAGGCCTCTCTTTTTCTCCAATTGCAAATGTAAACAAGTTCGAAATTACCAAGGATATTTTTCTCTTCTGCAGACGTTTACTCCTCAAAAAACATTTTGCGAATCTTCAGCGACGCAAGGATGGAATAGATTGGGACCCCGAGGAGGTACAGACCTTGGCAATGTTGGAAGAACTACAAGATGAAGCTATGGGCCAGACCAAAAGAAGTGTACACAAGAAAAAGTCCACTTTCTCCCCCCCGCTATCCACCAACCCGGTGATACAAACATTCTTCCACATGGTGAGTGAGGATGTGAAACATCTGTCTACCCGGGGCGGTGGGTTTAACATCAGTAAAGGAGAACAGAAAGCCCTCCAAGACCTTCAGCGGAGGAGGGATATTGTCATCAAGGAGGCCGACAAGGGGGGAAACATCGTTGTCCTCCCTGTCTGCCTCTATATGGAGGAAGCCTTAAGACAGATTAATGACCCCAGATATTATGAGAGACTCTTGTCTAATCCTGGACCAAGGTTCAAGAAAGAGATTGATACACTCATTGACCAGGCGCTTTCTGACCAGGCCATAGACAAAGATGAGAGCGCATTTTTGAAGGTGGACCATCCGGTGACCCCAACCTTTTACATGTTGCCAAAGGTCCATAAGGACCCTCTGAGACCCCCAGGACGCCCAATTATTTCTGGGATAGGATCCCTCACTGAGCACATTTGCATGTGGGTGGACAGCTTTCTCCAGCCCCATGTGTTGGGGCTGGCCTCTTACCTTAGGGATTCTTTAGACCTATTGACCAAAGTTGACCAGCTACATTTACCTGTAAACTGTATAGTGGTCACATGTGACGTTGAGGCTCTTTATTCGAATATCTCGCACGAATTAGCTATGCGAGCCATTGACTACTTCCTTAGCATGGAAGCAAACACTCAACCAAGACGTAGACAATTCATTCTAGATGTAGTACAGTTTTTACTGGAACACAATTACTTCGTCTTTAATAAGGGCTATTACAGACAACGGATGGGAGTGGCGATGGGCGCTAAATGCGCCCCTTCCATTGCCAACCTATTTCTAGGTTGGTGGGAACGGGAAGTAGTGTTTCAGGATGCCACGGATCTGAGTCAAGTCCACATAGTGTCCTGGTTCAGATTCATTGATGATATTCTATTCTTTTGGGATGGTACCCAACATGAATGTGATGAATTTTTATTGAATTTAAATACCAATGACCTGAATATTACATTAACGTCTCACTTATCAACAGAGAGTGTCACATTCTTGGATTTAAATCTCATGGTGAAACCGGACGGGACCTTTGAGAGCACTTTATATCGAAAGGACACCGCGACTAACAGCTTGCTCCATTATGACAGTGCCCATCCGGACCACCTCAAGAGAGGGATACCAGTCGGTCAGTTTTTAAGGATAAAACGGAACTGTAGTACTAAGAGAATTTGAGAGGCAGGCTTCTTTTCTCAAAGATAGGTTTAAAGCTCGGGGTTATCCGAAGAGACCACTGACAGAAGCCATAAGACGGGCACGTACCTCTAATCGTTCAGATTTGCTTCAAAAACGTGAACGCAAACCATCACAGCAGCGAATGGGAGTGGTGACAAGATTTAATAATCAATGGGATGATGTAAGAGCCATCTTGGCACGACATTGGGACATCCTTAAAAGTGATACAGACTTAAAGGACTGGATTCCTGAAAAACCAGTGGTAGTGGCAAGAAGAGCCAAAAATTTGAGAGACCATCTGTGCCACAGCCACTTACTATTAGAAGAGACGTGGTTGAATTCTATGGGCACTAAAGGATCAGCACCCTGCGGCAGGTGTTCCATATGTAAACATATGGCACCAACAAAAGAGGTAAGCAATCCATTTACTGGCCGCAGCTTTGTATTGAAGGACTTCACCAACTGCAATACCAAATCGGTGGTGTACGCCATTAAATGTTCCTGTATTAAACTTTATGTAGGAGAAACAAAGAACATGTTGAAGACCAGAGTACAGTCTCACCTCTCTAATATTCGATTAGTGTCCCGGGATCGTGAACAAGGTAAGCCCCTGACTCCGGTTGCCAGACATTTTCTCCATAAACACAATTCCAGCATTTCTGATCTTACAGTAATAGGCTTACAGAGGGTATCAATAGGCCCGCGGGGGGGAGACCTCAAGAATAAACTTCTGAGGGAAGAGCTTAGATGGATTTATAATCTAGACTCAGCGGCCCCACACGGACTAAATGGAGATGTAGCTTATACTCCTTTCATTTAAATAGCCCTCTATCTGTATTGCTTGGCCAATAATTACAGCTCCTCGTGCCTGACAGCATGTGCTGGGCAGCCATACACCCTTCCCGGGGTCCGTGTGACCCATTTATATACCAATGGTATTCTTGGTGCAGTATACCTTCATATCCATCGGCACTGAATCCACCGCGTACCATCACCCTCACACAGTTTAAGCGGGAGGGGCAGTAGTCACTGGTAAGTTTTGGGGCACCTTGGACATGCCTGATTCTGGGCACAGTACACTGGGTGCACTAGCAGTGGGTATTGGATTTAGGGTGATTGTTATATTGGTGGGGGGGGGTGGATTACACCACTATGTTGATTTTCACATTTCCTTCACACTTGTGTATTTCACACATTATAGCATGTTTCACATACACCATGTTTTTACATATGTTTTTTATGCATGTATATATATTTTCATATTTTAATGTGTTTTTCATCTCTCACATTTTTTCACCAATTGTGTAACATATGCCCCTCTGTCTGTTTTAGGTGTAGAGGACGGTATAGGGGGTGCGATGGCCGCAAGAAGAATACAGCAGGTTGGATCCACCAGCGAGGCAGTGCTACGGGGTGGAGACTAGGCTGCATAAGCCCGCAGTTGCACAGGCCCAGGGTGGCACAACCCCTGATTGGTCCGGACAAGAAGACCGTTCGGCCTCCATGTGGGATGGATCTATGGCTTCGTGAGATCTTGCTTGGAGCAAATGGTGGGTTTGGGCCATCCCTCACTTGAAGTCCATTGGGAGATGAGGGACCGATTTGGCCATATGAGATCCGCTCCATCATAGATGGCCGACCGATTGGATACGATTTTGGGATCAATTGCAGGACATTGGCTCACATACTGGATTTCAAGGTCTGGCACTAAAGTGGAGGACAGTAATAATCGTGGTCTCTATAAGACCTAATCTCAAGCATGGACTGCATTTTTCAAAACTAAGAAGCGATATGAGCCGATACACAACAGGATCTATAGTGGAGATCATATCAAAGCGCCAGTGTGTAGGCCCCATGCATGGGCCAAGTATTAACATGAGTAGGCTGCTATAGGCCGCCGCAAGATAGAATATGTGTCCTCATTGATTATTGAAGACATTAATAAATTTGTGTATAATTGGGATTGGATCATACAACCAATTAGATAGATCGGGCATATATATGCTATATGTTACAAATTTCATGTGACTTGGCCCTGTTTGTGCTCGGGGTAGCGGGGCCCACTGCACGCGCTGTCACTCCCCCGCCCTCCCTGCCCGATCACGCCTCCTGCTTGCACCGATGACGGCGGCCGGGTCATCGTGGGGGGCGTGACCAGCCGGGGGCTGTGGGGATGGTGTTTCCCACCTGACTTCTGGGTGGGGAAGGGGAGGGGCGCGTCGGGCGGCCCGCGCTCCGTCAGTACAAAGGAGCTCTTCACAGCTGCAACAGGCACCCCTATCAGAAGCCGTGAAAACGACGGCTGAGCGCGCGGGGTAGCTGGGTCTCCTGAGCACACTTTATGTTTGGGCGGTATATATTTTTTCATTGTTGTTGTTGACTGAGTTTATTTATGTCTGCAGCATGTTCCTGGTCTATATAAGTCTTTATTTGATATGTGTACTTTTTTGATCTAATAGATATTGATTTGTCATTAGTTTAGACAATTGATTATATCTAATATAAATCTCTTTTCTCTCCTTTTGAGATAGCACACTTTTTTAAAAAACTTTAAAAACATTAATTTGTATATTCACTGGGTGGTTCCCATATTACTATTAATTATTGTATATATTCTTATTATGGTTTACCGCCCTTACTTTGCTTTGTATTATGAATTAGTAATTATGCACCTTAAATATTGTTGAATAGATACCGTATTTTTCGCCCTATAAGACGCACCTGCCCATAAGACGCACCTAGGATTTGGGGGAAGAAAATAAGAAAAAAAAAATTTTAAACCAAAAACGCACCATTACAGACAGTGTGGCATTCCCCTATCCAATTCTCATAGGCAGTGTGGGATGCCCCCATTCCATAGACCGTGTAGCATGCCCCCATCCCATTCCCTGTATATCCAGTGTGGCATCCCCCCCTCCCATTCCCCATATACCCATTGGCTGTGTGGCATCCCCCTCTCCCCACATTCCCATAGGCTGTGTGGCTTTCCCCCTCCCCCCATTAGTATAGGCTGTGTGGCATACCCCTCCCCCCATTCCCATAGGCAGTGTGGCATCCCCATCCTCCCATTCCCATAGGCTGTGTGGCATACCCCTCCCCCCATTCCCATAGGCAGTGTGGCATCCCCCTCCCCCCATTCCCATAGGCAGTGTGGCATCCCCATCCCCCCATTCCCATAGGCTGTGTGGCATACCCCTCCCCCCATTCCCAAAGGCTGTGTGGCACCCCCCTCCTCCCATTCCCATAGGCTGTGTGGCATCCCCCTCTCCCCACATTCCCATAGGCTGTGTGGCTTTCCCCCTCCCCCCATTAGTATAGGCTGTGTGGCATACCCCTCCCCCCATTCCCATAGGCAGTGTGGCATCCCCATCCTCCCATTCCCATAGGCTGTGTGGCATACCCCTCCCCCCATTCCCATAGGCAGTGTGGCATCCCCCTCCCCCCATTCCCATAGGCAGTGTGGCATCCCCATCCCCCCATTCCCATAGGCTGTGTGGCATACCCCTCCCCCCATTCCCAAAGGCTGTGTGGCACCCCCCTCCTCCCATTCCCATAGGCTGTGTGGCATACCCCTCCCCCCATTCCCAAAGGCTGTGTGGCATCCCCCTCCCCCCATTCCCATAGGCAGTGTGGCATCCCCATCCCCCCATTCCCATAGGCTGTGTGGCATACCCCTCCCCCCCATTCCCAAAGGCTGTGTGGCATCCCCCTCCCCCCATTCCCATAGGCTGTGTGGCATCCCCATCCCCCCATTCCCATAGGCTGTGTGGCATACCCCTCCCCCCATTCCCAAAGGCTGTGTGGCACCCCCCTCCTCCCATTCCCATAGGCTTTGTGGCATACCCCTCCCCCCATTCCCAAAGGCTGTGTGGCATCCCCCTCCCCCCATTCCCATAGGCAGTGTGGCATCCCCATCCCCCCATTCCCATAGGCTGTGTGGCATACCCCTCCCCCCATTCCCAAAGGCTGTGTGGCATCCCCCTCCCCCCATTCCCATAGGCTGTGTGGCATCCCCATCCCCCCATTCCCATAGGCTGTGTGGCATACCCCTCCCCCCATTCCCAAAGGCTGTGTGGCATCCCCATCCTCCCATTCCCATAGGCTGTGTGACATCCCCATCCCCCCATTCCCATAGGCTGTGTGGCATCCCCCTCTCCCCATTCCCATAGGCTGTGTGGCATCCCCATCCCCCCATTCCCACAGGCTGTGTGGCATACCCCTCCCCCCATTCCCATAGGCTGTGTGGCATACCCCTCCCCCAATTCCCAAAGGCTGTGTGGCATCCCCATCCCCCCATTCCCATAGGCTGTGTGGCATCCCCCTCCCCCCATTCCCATAGGCTGTGTGGCATCCCCATCCCCATAGGCTGTGTGGCATCCCCATCCCCCCATTCCCATAGGCTGTGTGGCATCCCCATCCCCCCATTCCCATAGGCTGTGTGGCATCCCCCTCCCCCCATTCCCATAGGCTGTGTGGCATCCCCATCCCCCCATTCCCATAGGCTGTGTGGCATCCCCCTCCCCCCATTCCCATAGGCTGTGTGGCATCCCCCTCCCCCCATTCCCATAGGCTGTGTGGCATCCCCATCCCCCCATTCCCATAGGCTGTGTGGCATCCCCATCCCCCCATTCCCATAGGCTGTGTGGCATCCCCCTCTCCCCATTCCCATAGGCTGTGTGGCATCCCCATCCCCCCATTCCCATAGGCTGTGTGGCATACCCCTCCCCCCCCATTCCCATAGGCTGTGTGGCATACCCCTCCCCCCATTCCCATAGGCTGTGTGGCATACCCCTCCCCCCATTCCCAAAGTCTGTGTGGCATCCCCATCCCCCCATTCCCATAGGCTGTGTGGCATCCCCATCCCCCATTCCCATAGGCTGTGTGGCATCCCCATCCCCCCATTCCCATAGGCTGTGTGGCATCCCCATCCCCCCATTCCCATAGGCTGTGTGGCATCCCCATCCCCTCATTCCCATAGGCTGTGTGGCATCCCCATCCCCCCATTCCCATAGGCTGTGTGGCATACCCCTCCCCCCATTCCCATAGGCTGTGTGGCATACCCCTCCCCCCATTCCCAAAGTCTGTGTGGCATCCCCATCCCCCCATTCCCATAGGCTGTGTGGCATCCCCATCCCCCCATTCCCATAGGCTGTGTGGCATCCCCATCCCCCCATTCCCATAGGCTGTGTGGCATCCCCCTCCCCCCATTCCCATAGGCTGTGTGGCATACCCCTCCCCCCATTCCCAAAGGCTGTGTGGCATCCCCATCCCCCCATTCCCATAGGCAGTGTGGCCGCTCTCCCCCCATTCCCACCCCCCTCCCCCCATTAGTACAGGCAGGCGCCATAGTAAAAAAAACTTAAACTCACCTGTCCGCTGACACCGCTGCGCTGAGCGGCCGGCTCCGTGAATGGGGTGGGCGTGGCCTGCGCCGCAGCGTCGACGCAGGCCACGCCCACCCCATTCACGAGCTGGCTCTGTCCCGGCCCCGCCGCTGCGATCGCTGTCTTTTCAGGCAGCGATGACAGCGGCGGGGCCAGAGCCAGAGCCCCTGCCGCTCCTCCATCTGCTCCCCCACATGCGATCACGAAGGTCCGGGCAGCGGGTGGGCGTGGCCTGCGCCGGTGCAGGCCACGCCCACCCACTGCCGGGACCTTCGTGCTCGCATGTGCTCTGAGCCCGGCAGCAGATGGAGGAGCGGCAGGGGCTCTGTCTCTGGCCCCGCCGCTGTCATCGCTGCCTGAAAAGACAACGATCGCAGCGGCATGGCCGGGACAGAGCCCCCGCCGCTCCTCTGGCCTCTCGCAGTGTGCCAGACAACGCGGGAGCGCCGGGGACGGGTGAGTTTTTTTTTTTTTTTTTTACATTCGCCCGATAAGGCGCACTGACATTTTTCCCCCACTTTTGGGGAAAAATAAGTGCGTCTTATAGGGCGAAAAATACGGTAATTATTTCTTTGGTATTATAGATATACAGTTTGGCACAAAGGGACCTTTTGGCCAACTGGGACATTACTCATAACAACATTATCAGGAGACCATATGTTTTTATCCCCCCTTGTCTTACCCTTTGTATGCTTTTATATTTTATATGCCATTAATAAATATTACTATTTTTCTAAATACTCATGCTGGTGTGCCCAATTCTATGAATTCCAATAGTTTTTCTTTTTTGGTTCTATAAACACAAGGAATAGCTAGAGCGTCCGTGCCGAAGGCCAGCGGATCTCTTGACAGGGAGACAAATCTGGGAAGCTTGTGATTGTGACGGGACGCAAACCGGTCCACGTCCGGCTGACCCCAGCGGCGACACAGAAAGATCTTGTTGTTGAGAGACCATTCTCCCAGACGAGACGTCCCCCTGCTCAGGGAGTCCGCCTCCTGGTTCTCCACCCCTGGAATGTAAACCGCCGAGATGCAGGGACCATTCTCCTCTGCCCAAGACAAGATCAGGGACACTTCCTTGAGGGCGCTTGCTCCATGTCCCGCCCTGATGATTGATGTGGGCGACCGCCGTCTAATTGTCCGAGCAGACCTGGACCGCACTCTATCTTAGGATAGATGTGTGCTTATCCCAGGAATTTAAACATGCCTGGGATAAGCACACATCTATCCTAAGATAAAGAGTACATACAGTATACACATAAGGGCAGACTAGATGGACCGTATGGTCTCCTTCTGCTGTCAGCCTTCTATGTTTCTATGTAGAAGGAGCAGTAACCCTAGAAGGAGCAGTAACCCTAAAAAGGGGGAACCTTCCCCTTAGCAGAATAGGCCTGCTCCCCGGCCTGACGGATCCACTTGCTGATAGTGGATTTAGCCGGAGGCAGACCCTTCCTAGGTCCAGCAGGAAGAACAAAAAGAGCGTCAGATTTCCTGAAAGACTCAGTAGCAAACAAATAAAACTTCAGGGCCCTGACAACATCCAGAGAATGAAGCATCCGCTCCTTGGAATTAGCAGGATTAGGACACAGAGAAGGCAAAACAATGTCCTGATTGAGATGAAAAACAGACACAACCTTAGGCAAGAAATCCGGCTTAAGCCGAAACACCACCTTATCCTGATGCCGCTCAAAATAAGGAGGTTTGATGGAAAGAGCAGCCAGCTCAGAGACTTGCCTAACCGAGGTAATGGTAACCAGGAAGGCCACCTTAATAGTCATAATCGGCAAGGCAGCCCCACTGATAGGCTCAAAAGGAGGACCCTGGAGAGCAGACAACACCAAATTTAGATCCCAAACTGGTAGCATAGGTTTACGTGGTGGACGCACATGAGTAAAGAAAGTCTTGACCAACCGGTGATTGGCAAAAGACCTTTGGAAGAAAATTGCCAGGGCTGACACCTGTCCCTTAAGGGTACTAAGTTGAAGGCCCGAATCCAGGCTATGTAGCAAAAAATCCAGAATCCTGGGAATAGAAAAAACCCTACAAGGCAGAGACCTAGACTCACACCAGGCAAAGTAAGCATGCCAATCCTATAGTAGATTAAGGACGAGGACTTCTTCCTAGCCCTAATCATGGAATCAACAACAGAGGCCGGCAAACCCTTATCCATCAAGATGGAGGTTTCAGCAGCCAAGCTGTTAAAGCCAGCGTTTGTAAATTGGGATGGCACAGTTGTCCCTGAGTGAGCAGATCTGGATCGTTGTCCCTGAGTGAGCAGATCTGGATCCTTGGGTAAGACATACTGATCCCACCCTCCTTGGCCAGCAAGGGGCCACCAGAAGGGCTGGTACCCCTTTCTGGGCTATCTTGCGCAGCACCCTGCCCAGCAGAGGAAGGGGAGGGAACACAGAGGAGCCAAAACTCCGTCCAAGGCATTGCTAGCGCATCCGTGGCGACGGCCAGAGGGTCCTGTGACAGGGAGACACGCCTGGGAGGCTTGTGATTGTGGCGGGACGCAAACAGGTCCACATCCGGAAGACTCCACCGGTGACAAAGGGAGTGAAATACCTTGTTGCTGAGAGACCATTCCCCCAACCAAGACATCCCCCTGCTCAGGGAGCCTGCCTCCAGGTTCTCCACCCCTGGAATGTAAACTGCCGAGATGCAAGGCACATTCTCTTCCGCCCAAGATAGTATCAGGGACACCTCCTTGAGGGCTCGCTTGCTCCAAGTCCCTCCCTGATGATTGATGTAGGCAACTGCCGTCTGGTTGTCCGAGCGGATCTGAACAGCCCGACCCCGAAGGTGTGAGGTCAGCTGAGCAAGAACCAACCTGATCGCCCTCAGTTCCAGAACATTGATGGGAGCATGGGCCTCCTGGGGGCCCCATTGACTCTGGAACTGCAGAGACTTCCAAAAGCCCCCCCCCCAACCTGTCAGACTGGCATCTGTGGTGACAGTCTCCCAACGCTGGGGCAGTCTTGCGCACTAGAAGGTTCCTTGAGTCCAGCCACCAACCACAACAAACTCCTGATCCAGGGACACAGGGTCCCGATTCCAAACAGACAGAAGTTGCAACTGAAGAGGCCTCATGTGAAACTGAGCAAAGGTGACCGCCTTGAAGCAGGACACCACCAGACCCACTAACTGGATCCCCTGCCGAATGGAGGGATGGGGACACAAGAGCAGAGCCCGAGCCTGCTTCTGAAGGCCCTACACTTTCAGCTGGAGCAGGAATACCTGCCAGTGAAGACTTGGGATAGTTGATCACCCAGCCGAAGGACTCGAGAGTGGAGGTCACCACCTGACTATCCCTCTCGGCCTGCCGAAGAGACTGAGCCGCAATCAGAATGTCGTCCAGGTAAGGAAGGATGCAAATGCCCTGATGCCGCAGCAGAGCCATCACGCCCGCCAGCACCTTTGTGAACACCCGAGGCGCCGAGGTGATATCGAAGGGTAAGGCCACAAATTGGTAATGCTGATCCTCTAGAGCAAACCTGAGAAATCTCTGATGACCCAGGAAGACTGGCACATGAAGATAAGCATCCTTGATGTCCACGGAGGTCATGAAGTCACCCGGGCGAAGGGAACTGACAGCCGAACGAAGAGTCCCCATGCGAAAGTGCTTGAACCCGACAAACCTGTTGAGACCCTTCAAGTCCAGGACTGGACTCAGGGACCCGTCCTTTTTGGGGACCGTGAACAAATTGGAGTAGAAACCCTGACCCCGTAGCTGGGAAGACACCGGGCAAATGACTCCTGAGTCCAGCAGACGTTGAACCGCAAGGCGCAACCCCTGAGCTGACAGAAGGTTGTGAGGCATCCGGGATCTGAGGAATCTGGGGGCGGCCAGGCTGCAAACTATCATGTAACCGGAGGACACCCCCTTCTGAATCCACTGGTCTGAGACGCAGAGCCTCCAGACGTGAGCAAAGAGCTGAAGCCGTCCCCCTCCTCATGCCTGAGGGGGCTTGGGAGAAGGTTTGGGCTTGGGGTCCCATGAGAGACCGGCACGACCACAGGATCTGCCACGGCCCCCAAGACCCCCTGCGGGCACCTGAAAAGAGGGACTCTCGACCTCCTCTGGGGGTACGAAAGGAGGAGACTGAAGCAGATGGTCCCCGAAAAGGCCGAGGCAGCCTACCATCCTTGGCTAAAACATCCAGGCGCTCACCAAAGAGCCGCAGCCCCACAAAGGGGAGTCCAGTGAGAGCCTTCTTAGCAGCTGCGTCAGCTGCCCACTGACGCAACCAAACAGAGCGGCGCATAGCCACCAAGAGGGCAGAGGCCCTACCACTCAGCCATACTACATCCATGGCAGTAAGAATAAAGGCAACAAAATCAGAGCACAGCAAAAGGGTCCATCCCTTCCAGCTGTAGCGCCAGCAAGGAGACGATTGATCAGTCTCAAGAGCAATAGCAGTTATGGCAGCAGCACAGGACGGGCACCAACCAGCCCCCACAAAGGCAAAGGCATGGCAGGCCAGCTGATCCATATGCCGGTCCTCGCTGTCCCGCAGTGTAGTAGTGTTAGGGGAGGGCATAACAGAAGTGTTGGACAATCCAAGAACAGGTGTGTCTACCTCGGGGGGACCTGACCACCGCTTAACCAAATCAGCAGGAAAGGGATACTTCTTATCCAAACCTTTAGGCACCGCAGGCAATCTACTAGGACATTTCCACTCCTTGAGCACCATATTAGTGAAATTACTCTGCTCAGGGAACTCCAGACGCTGCTTAATGGTACAAAAAAGCTCACCCTGCTTCCTCTTCGCCACCTCAGGGGGGGGGGGGCAATGTGTAAAACCTCAAAAATGTGAGACAACAGATTAGCGGTGTCCTCAGGAAACCAGGAATCCTCAGACCCAGAGTCACTGTCGCGGCCCACCTGCTGGTCCCCAGAGGAGTCAGAGCCCGAGAAAAGCTCCCCCTCCTCCAGGGAATAACGTTCATCAAAAAGATCAATTTCCTCCTGCTCCTCAGTAAACAGTGCAGGCGAGGAAGTCAGGTGCCGCTTCTTGCTAGAGGCCTTAAGCTGAACAGACCTGGCAAACTGTCTTTCAATGCTGGCCACACGAAGTGCCAAATCAGATTGTGAGCCCCGCTAGAGCCCCCCTCACTGGGGGCTAAGTGCAGGCGCGGCGGGGTAAGTGATGCTGAAGGGGGCGCAAAGCTTGGCAAAGAAGCAGGCAGCCCAGACTGAATCAGAAGGATAGCCTGGGCGCACGGCCCACACACCGTGACGTCATTACTGATAGGGGATATCCCACACATGGAACACAACCGGGATTGTCCCGAAGGACCCACGAGCACGTTATCCCCAGAAGCCTCCATATGGTGATTAATACAGGCGCAATATGCCAGCACAGGGTAAAGGCTAATAAAAGCCACCCGGGATGCCCCCAGAATCAGTAAGGAGAGATGAAGGGGGGGGGGGGGGGGGGGGGGGAGTAAGGAGCAGGACCGGGAGAAACCACAACCCACGGGTGTCCCGCCTGAAAGACATAAGCAAACATAAGTATCCCGCAATCCATGCCCCAAGGATAACCAAAAAACCCCAGAGGGGACTCACGGACCAGCAGGACAAGGATTGCCAGCCGCCAGACCACCGGAGGAAGTGACGCAGGCAGAAATCACCGCCGCAGCCCAGAGATTGACGAGGGTCCCAGACACGCAGCAGAAGCAAGATGGCGCCGACAGCGAAACCTTGAGGGGCGGGCGATACGCGTCAAATGCCGCCCCCCCCCCCGAAAAGCGCGAAAACAGCGCTCACATGACCTTGCCGACGTCATCCCCACAGTAAAAAAACGACTCACAAATATAGCGCCGCCCGCCGCGGAGCGCAGTACAAAGCGGCGGCGGCAAAAGCATACAAAAACAGTCTAAAAACACACACACTACCCCCCCCCCCTAAACACCCGTCATTGAAAGAAGGGGGAGGGGGAAGGAGAACGAGCAGGCAGCGGCGAAGCCCAGGCCAGTGGGGGGGGGGGGGGGGGTAGACCCGGAACATAGAAAAAATGCCCAAAAACACTCACCCCCTCAGAAGTTAGGACAGGAACTCCGCATCCCTAGTAGGCTCACCATAAAGCCTATGGCCGGCTACCCTTTGTGGTACAGGGTCTGCGGCTTGGAGTATCGCTCCTTGAGCACTTGACCCCAGTGCTCCGCTACCTTCACCCGATCCGACAACGGAGGCTGGAAGGCACAGAGGGTCCAGAAACGGGTGGAAATAGATATGCAGGGCCGCAGGCATGGTTGCCCCGCACACCTGCGCATAGAGAGAGAGCCATCTTCTATCTTCGCAGTAAGCACTGCAGAGAACAACTGGATAAGTCTATGGTGATTCCGTTGTTATATGGTACCGGGCGGAGCCACAACTCTTCTGCAGTGCCACTGCGCCACCTTGTGGCGGAATCCCAGATGTTATGACTTTGTGAAGCAACCTTAATAGCAATGGCGACAATAGCCACGGCGCAGACCAGACGCAGACCGGCCCCCACAAAGGTGAAGGCATGGCAAGCGAGCTGATCCAAGCGCCGACCAGCATTATCACGCAAGGTAGTAGTGTCCGGAGACGGCATAACAGACGTGTTGGAGAGCCCCAGGACAGGTGCGTCCACCTCTGGAGGACAAGACCAAAGACGGACCAACTCCTCCGAAAAGGGATACCGCCTGTCCAGCCCCTTAGGCACCGAAGGCAACTTATTGGGCCTCTACCATTCTTAAAAAAACATCTTGGAAAAATGACCCTGTTCCGGAAACACCAGGCGTTGCCTATCAGGGCGGAAAAGTTCCCCCTGCTTCTTTTTAGCTGTAGAATTGGTTTTTCTGGGAATCCATTCCAGGCACTCCTTACTCTTGGGTTTCCCTCCTCCTTGCTGATCACGTGACTGCAAGAAAGAAAACAGGTGCGGCCCTCCCGGCCCATAAGTAGCTGCTGCCCCTAATCAGATCAGTTTACTTAAAAAGCAGTAAAAATAATCTAGAGACAGGCCGGGAGGCCCATATAAGAGTCCATGTTACTACATATCAAACTCTAACAAAATGCTCTCAATAAATAAGTTATATATTACTTTTTTTTTCTTCTAATGCCAAGAAATAATAATAAAAAATGCATTAACACCAACAGAGAAGCGTCAGAAGATAACATGACCCCAAACGGGTGGGCCGGAGTGCCTGGAATGGATTCCCAGAAAAAACAATTCTACAGGTGAGTACCTCACAGAATTGTGTTTTTTCTTCCAATCCATTCCAGGCACTCCTTACTCTTGGGACCTCCAAAAGCAGTGCCATCTATGGGCGGGATCCCCTAATGCAGAAGACGGCAGGTAGTTCACTTCACTACTGCCTGGAGAATCTTCCGACCAACAACAGCGTCAGCTGAGGCTCTAACATCCACCTTGTAAAACTTGGTGAATGTATGAACCGAAGACCAGGTGGCAGCTTTGCAGACCTGTTCCACCGAAGCCTGGTGCTGGAAAGCCCAGGAAGCCCCAATGGCCCTAGTGGAATGGGCCGTGACCCGAAAAGGGGGTTCCTTCCCCTTGGCCGAGTAGGCTCTTCCTACCGCCTGCCTAATCCACTTACTGACAGTGGCTTTAGCCGGTGGAAGTCCCTTCCTTGGTCCTTCTGAAATGACAAAGAAAATCCGTCTTGCGGAAGGCATCTGTAGCTGCCAAATAATACCTTATGGCTCTAACAACGTCTAAGGAATGAAGTGCCCTTTCCTTAGCATTAGCCGGAACGGGGCACAAGGAGGGTAGAATTACCTCCTGATTAAGATGAAAGGGAGAGACGACCTTAGGCAAAAAATCTGACAAACCGAAAAACGACCTTGTCTTTGTGTAACTCAAAATAAGGAGATTTCATACATAAAGCGGCTAACTCCGAAACACGCCGCACAGAAGTGATTGCCACTAAAAATACCACTAAGCATCAAAATGCTCAATGGAGCATCAATCATAGGTTCAAAAGGAGCCCCCTGTAGAGCTGTCAACACCAAATTCAAGTCCCATACCGGTAAGATAGACTTGCGCAGCGGACGGACATGAGTGACTCCCTGAAAAAAAGTCTTAATGAGTCTATTACTAGAGACAGACTTCTGGAAAAAAATAGATAAAGCCGATACCTGCCCTTTTAGGGTGCTTAATCGTAGGCCCATTTCTAAGCCATCCTGCAGAAATTCTAGAACTCTAGAAATCGAATACCTTCTGCATGAAAAATTCCTAGCCTCACACCAGGATATGAATGACCGCCAGACCCTGTAGTAAATCATGGAAGAAGACTTCTTCCAGGCCTGAATCATGGTATGAATGACCTTAGCCGATAATCCTCTCTCTGCTAGGACCGAGGTCTCAATAGCCAAGCCGTCAAAGCCAGCACCTGTAAATTTGGGCGCCGAAGCGCCCCCTGAGTGAGAAGATCCGGCTCGACCGGTAGGTGCCAATGGTCTACCGCCATCCTTGTTATGTCCGAAAACCAACTTCTTCTTGGCCAATGAGGAGCTACTAGAATGGTAGGTACCCCCTCCTGAATTATCTTTCTTAGTACACGACTCAGAAGCGGAAACGGGGGAAAAATGTACAGAGGTTTGAACCTTGCCCAAGGGACTGACAGGGCATCTGTGGCTATGGCCAGAGGGTCCCTCGACAGGGACATGAATTCTGGCCGCTTGTGTTTGTGTCTGGGCGCAAAGAGATCCACTTCCGGACGCACCCAGCGAAGACAAAGGGCTTGGAAAACCTTCCGACTGAGGGACCATTCTCCCCGACGCAGAACCTTCCTGCTCAGAGCGTCTGCCTCCTGGTTTACTACCCCCGGGATATAAACTGCCGAGATGCAGGGAACATTCTCCTCTGCCCAAGTCAGAATCCGGCTTACCTCTTCTAGAGCACTCTTGCTCCGAGTACCCCCCTGATGATTGATATAGGCTACCGCCGTCCAATTGTCCGACTGGACCTGGACCGGCCGCCCCTTTAAGCTGGGGGTCAGATACTGAAGCACTAGCCGGATAGCTCTTAACTCCAATACATTTATGGGAAGCTGATTCTCTCTCGGCCCCCACTGACCCTGGATTTTCTGAGTTTGCCAAATGCCGCCCCATCCTGTGAGACTGGCATCCGTGGCAACGATCTGTCACTGTGGTGACAAAAAGGACCTGCCTACAGACAGATGAAGAGGGTCCATCCACCACAGAAGAGAATGTCTGGCCGAGGGCGTTAGTACAAATACTTGATCCAGCGACTGCGAGGCTCGATCCCAGCTTGCCAATAGATTCCATTGAAGGGGCCCCATGTGAAACTGGGCAAAAGGTACCGCCTCGAAGCAGGCTACCATCAGGTCTACTAACCTCCTTCCCAGCCGAATAGTCGGCTGCCCACAAGCCAGAAAGCACTCTGATTCTGAATTAAACTCTGTGCGCCCGAGGAGGAGGCAGGGGGGATCCTCGCACCCCCCCCCCCCCGACATCCCACCCCCCGCTGCGGAGCGCATGCCGTGCCCGCGGCGGCGAGTGTAATGCCGTCGGGCGGCTGCAGAGAAGCGGCCGGCACCGCCCCCCCACCCCCCCTTCGAGCCAGCCGGCAGCAGGCCGAGGGTAGGAGTGGGGGGAGGGGGCGAAGGGAGTGCAGACCAGCACAGTGACCAAAACACAGAGCAAGACACACACAAACAAGTGCAAGCATGGCATGTGGCACAACAATAAAGCATGTGGGAAAAAAGCAAAGTGATCCTAAAGTGGTTTCTCCCCCCCCCCCCCTCCAATAAGCTCACCATAGCCTATGGCAGGCTACCCTTTGGGTACAGGGTCTGCGGCCCAGAGCGTAGCTCTGTGAACACCCGACCCTAGGTGCTCCCCTACCTTCACCTGAACCGCAGCCGGGGCTGGGAGGCAGAATGGGTCCGGAACAGGTGGGAATAGGCCTGCAGGGCCGACGGGCTTGAGATGCCCCGCTCGCCTGCGATAATCCAGAGAGAGATCTTCTGTCTTTGCAGCCAAGACCACAAGGAAACTCTGGAGTTATGGGTAATCTGCTGCCCTTTTTATGGGCCGGGAGGAGCCACAAGTCTTCTTGCAGTCATCTGTGCCACCTTGTGGCAGTTAACCCAATCGTGAAGAACTGAAGATGAAGCGACCCGTGCTGGATACCTAGAAAAGGCATCCTTCAGGTCTATTGAGACCATGAAGGAGCCAGGCGAGAGCAGATTCGTCACAGAGAATGGAAACCATGCGGAAGCATCTGTAGCGTAACAGATTCAGCTTCTTCAAAATGAGAATGAAGTCCAATCCCCTGGAGGTCTTCTTGACCCAAAAAAATCTCAAGTAGAACCCTTCCCCCCATTGGTGGCGGGGAACCGAGACAATCACTACCATGTCCAACATAGAATCTAGACTGCTGTGAATGGCCAGTCTTTTCTCCATGCCCCCTGGGAGAGCAGTAACAAAACAGGGGTGTGCATGAATTCTTTTGAGACACCCTTAGTTATCCCCCTGGAAATAAAGGGGCAATCCAGTAGAGTCTCCCACCAAATGTGGAATTGTTTTAACCCAGCACCTATTAAGGACCCATGCTTCTTAGGGACTGACTGTTGGGTACCAAACAGAGTGTATCTTTGCCTCTCCTAGAAGTAGGAGGGGCCCTTCTAAAAAAAACAATGCAGCCCAACCG
This sequence comes from Gastrophryne carolinensis, assembly GCA_027917425.1. Taxonomy (NCBI): domain Eukaryota; kingdom Metazoa; phylum Chordata; class Amphibia; order Anura; family Microhylidae; genus Gastrophryne; species Gastrophryne carolinensis. The sequence goes on from CM051239.1 coordinate 132,353,958, forward strand.
CCCGCAGTCGTACATCCGTTCTCAAGCCGCCATATGGTATTTAAAGGTGGGGTGGAGTGGTTGGAAGGGAACTGGAAACTCCCAAAATGATTTCCACGATGTCAGCAGGGGGGGACAGCGCTAGCCTCAGACCAAGTATACTAATGGTCTGAGGCTAGCACTGACCCCCCCCCCTCTCCCCCGCTGGCTATGAGTCAGGGATAGGGGAATCTGTCCTATCCCTTGGGTCCCTGGCAGGCTGCCTCCAGAGGGAGGGAATGAGTCAAGCCCACCAGGCACACAGCGACCCGGCCTACTTACCTAAACCTGTGGTTCAGGAGCTGGTAATCTGGCTCCTGCCCCAGACAGGGACACAAAGAGCTGTTGTCTAGAGGAGGAGCTAAAGCTTTTGTGTATTCCTACCTGTGTTCCTACCTTGGGCGGAGACTTAATATCTCAATGGTATGCTGCCCTAAGGATCTTTTGAGAAAATGCGGAGGTTTCTGGTTAGTAAATTAATGAATGGATGCAGGCACTAAAATTATATATTCCATTCAAAATCTAGAGAAATAGAAAACCTGGAATATAGTGATGCGTTTGGAGCTGCCTGCCCCTAACAGCTTGAAATACATTTACCATGCACCCACTGTAGCTCTCACATTTCTTCTTCTATGCATTTTATTTCATAAAATTAAAAGGTAAAATTTGAAATGCAAGTTTTGATTTTGACCCAATCAAGTCTGAACAACCTATTCCTGCACAGCTAAGTTAAGTTCCATGTAAAAAATACAATTCTGTGATTACTCACCTGTAGAATTGGTACTATATGTATACAGCACGTCCTGTTCCAGAAGATATTCCTTACACTTGGGTTATACATCCAGTAGATGGCGCTGGACTGCAGAGACAGAAAAGTGGCTCCTCCCGGACCCATATATACCAGGGACCTCCCACAAATTCCCCAGTATAGAAAAGCAGTTAAAACCATTATAAAAAATTTAAATATCATCATAAAGAGGTAACTAAAAATAATAAGGGTGGGCTAGAACAGGACGTGCTGTATACATATAATACCAATTCTACAGGTGAGTAATCACAGAATTGTATTATTCTAAGTATACAGCACGTTCTGTTCCAGAAGATATTCCTTACACTTGGGACATCCAATAGCAGTGTCCGTAAGGTAGGGTGGGATCCCCAAAAGTAACAACAGACAGTTTAAACCACTGCCGCCTGCAGAACTTTGCGGCCAAAAGCAGCATCAGCTGAGGCCTTAACATCAACCTTGTAAAACTTAGAAAAAGTATGAACAGAAGACCAAGTGACGGCCTTGCAAACTTGTTCAACAGAAGCTTGGTGCTGAAAAGCCCAAGAGGCACCAATAGCACGAGTAGAATGAGCAGTAAGGCGGAAGGGAGGCTCCTTCCCCTTAGCAGAGTAGGCCTGTATCACAGCCTGACGGATCCACTTGCTGATAGTGGACTTAGCTGAAGCCAGACCCTTCTTAGGTCCAGACAGGAGCACAAAAAGAGCATCAGTCTTCCTGAAGGATTCAGTAGCCAAATAGAAAAGCCAAATAGAACTTCAGAGCCCTGACCACATCCAAAGAATGTAAAACCCTCTCCTTAGGGTTACTAGGATTAGGACACAGAGAAGGCAAAACAATGTCCTGATTGATATGAAAGGCAGAAACAACCTTAGGCAGAAAATCTGGCTTAAAACGAAACACCACCTTATCCTGGTGTCTCTCAAAATTGCTTGATGGAAAGCGCCGCCAACTCAGAAACACGCCTAACAGAAGTGATAGCCACCAAAAAGACCACCTTAAGCGTAAGAATGGACAAAGGGGCCCCTTGCAAGGGCTCAAAGGGAGACTCCTGCAGGGCAGATAAGATCAAGTTCAAGTCCCAGACTGGTAACATAGGCTTATGTGGGGGACGCACGTGAGTAACCCCCTAGAAGAAGGTCTTGACCAGGGGATGCTGAGCAAAGGATCTTAGGAAAAAAATGGCCAAGGCAGGAATATGACCTTTCAGAGTAATGAGCTGAAGACCCAGATCCAAACCATGTTGCAGAAACTCCAGAATCCTAGGAATAGAAAACATGACAGGGAAGCGAGTTAGACTCACACCAGTCAATGTAAGTACGCCAAACCCTGTAGTAGATGGAAGAAGAGGACCTTTTCCTAGCCCTGATCATGGTATTTACAACCGAGGCAGGCAGCCCTTTTTCCATCAAGATGGAGGTTTCAACAGCCAGGCCGTCAAAGTCAGCGTTTGTAAATTGGGGTGGCGTAGGTGCCCCTGAGTGAGCAGATCTGGAACCCGGGGCAGGGCGTACTGATCTACTGCCAGCTGCACGATGTCTGCGAACCACACTCTTCTTGGCCAGCAGGGGGCCACCAGTATGGCAGGCACCCTTTCCTGAGCTATCTTCGCAGCACCCTGCCCAGCAGGGGAAACGGGGGAAACACATACAGGAGCTGAAACCTCATCCAAGACATTGCCAGGGCATCCATGGCCAAGGCCAGAGGATCCTGGGATAGAGAGACAGACTGGAAGCTTGCGATTGTGACGGGACGCAAACAGATCCACATCCGGCTGACCCCAGCGGTGGCACAGGGAGCGAAACACCCTGCTGCTGAGGGACCATTCTCCCAGACAAGAGGTCCCCCTGCTCAGAGAGTCTGCCTCCAGATTCTCCACCCCCGGGATGTACACAACTGAGATGCAGGAAACATTCTCCTCCGCCCAGGACAGTATCAGGGACACTTCCTTGAGGGCCCTCTTGCTCCATTTCCCTCCCTGATGATTGATGTAGACAACCGCCGTCTGGCTGTCCGAGCAGACCTGAACAGCCCGACCCCGCAGGTGTGGGGTTAAGTGGGAGAGAACCAACCTGATCGCCCTCAATTCCAAAATGTTGATAGGGGCATGGGCCTCCTGAGGGCCCCACTGACCCTGGAATTTCAAGGACTTCCAAAAGCCCCCCCCCCCCAAACTGTCAGGCTGGCATCCGTGGTGACAGTCTCCCAGCAGGGGGGCAGAAAGGATCTGCCCCCCAGCAGGTTCCTTGAGTCCAGCCACCATGATAGAGACCGCCTGACCAGAAGGGACAGGACAAACACCTAATCCAAGGACACAGGGTCCCTATCCCATACTGACAAGAGGTGAAGCTGAAGAGGCCTCATGTGAAACTGAGCATATGGAACCGCCTTGAAGCAGGACACCATCAGGCCCACCAGCTGCATTCCCTGCCTGATGGATGGATGAGGACAAGACAGAAGGAGATGAGTTTTCTCTTGAAGACTCTCCACCTTCTGCTGAGGAAGAAAGATCTTGACCTGAGATGAATCCAGAATCATGCCCAGAAAGGACTTCACCATGGAAGGAGACAGGGAAGATTTGGGGTGGTTGATCACCTAGCCGAATGACTCCAGTGTGGACACCACCCGCTGAATGTCCAGCCCTGCCTGATGGAAGGACTGAGAAGCGATAAGCATGTTGTCCAAGTAGGGAAGAATGCGAATGCCCTGAGATCTCAGCAGAGCCATCACTCCTGCTAGCACCTTGGTGAATACCCAGGGAGCAGAGGTGAGACCGAAGGGCAAGGCCACAAATTGGTAGTGCTGATCCTCCAGAGCGAACCTGAGGAACCTCTGATGACCTGGAAAGATAGGTACGTGAAGATAAGCATCCTTGATGTCTACAGAGGTCATGAAGTCCCCTGGGCGTAGGAAAGTCACAGCTGAGCGCAGAGTCTCCATGCGAAAGTGCCTGAATCTGACAAATGTGTTGAGGTGCTTCAAATCCAGGATGGGTCTGATGGACCCATCTTTCTTGGGAACAATGAAAAGATTGGAATAGCCTCTGCCCCATTCCCTCAAGGGCACCCGGCAGATGACACCTAGTTCCAGAAGGCCTTGGACAGCCAGAAACAGACCTTGAGCTGACAGGGGGTTTTGGGCTAACCGGGATTTGATGAATCTTGGGGGCAGCCAGGCTGCAAACTATCTTGTAACCGGAGGACACTACCTCCTGAATCCACTGGTCTCAGACATGACGCCTCCAGACATGAGCCAAGAGCCGAAGCCAACCCCCCACCCGGATGGGTGAGGGCGCCCCTTCATGCCTGAGGGGGCTTGGGGGAGGACTTATTCTTGGGACCCCAGGGTGGGCCAGGGCGGCCACGTCCTCTGCCCCTGCCCCAAAAATCTCCACGGGCTCCAGCAAAGGAAGCTCCACGTCCAATTCTGGAGCCCCTGAAGGAAGGAGAAAAGGTACCTGAACCCCGAAAGAACCGGGACTGCCTTCTACGCTGAGGTAACTTGCCTTCCTTAGCAAAGTCGTCCAAATGTTCACCAAAGAGGCGCAGCCCCTTGAAGGGAAACCCAGTGAGAGCCTTCTTAGCAGCGTTGTCAGCAGCCCACTGGCGCAGCCAGACCGAGCGGTGTATCGCCACCAACAAGGCAGATGCCCTGGCACACATTCTAATGGTATCATCCAAGGCAGAGAGAACATATGCAACAAATTCCTCACAACGCAGAAGAGCTCTATACTCTTCACTACCTGCATCATCAGGAGCCCCATCTAAGAGACCCCTGAGCAGGCTTTTAATAGCAACAGCCGTAATGGCAGAGGCCCAGACCGGACGGAGCGCGGTCCCCACACAGGCAAAGGCATGGCAAGCCAGCTGATCAATGCGCCTGTCTTCTCCATCCCTCAGTGTAGTAGAGTCAGGGGAATGTGTGTTAGACAACCCCAGAACTGGTGCATCCACCTCGGGAGGACATGACCAACGTTTAACCATCTCAGCGGGAAAGGGATACCTCTTATCCCAACTCTTTGGTACCCCGGAAAGCCTGCTAGGCCGTTCCCCCTTTTTGAGCACCAGATTATTAAAATGAGTTTGTTCAGGAAACTTCAAGCGTGGTTTAACAGTATGAAACAGCACCCCCTTCTGCTGCAGGGCCACAGCAGGAGGAGAGATACAGAGCACTTCAAAAATGTGAGCCAGAAGTCTGTCAGTATCATCTGAAGCCCATGGGTCAGACCCAGACTCAGCATAACCCCTAGTCTGATCCTCAGAGGATTCTGAATCAGAAAATTAATTCCCCCTCTTCCGGGGGGGGGGGGGGGGGGGTATATCCAGTAATATCAAAAAACTCCTCAGCTTCCATAGGAAAGAGTAACACCGGGTGCCAGATGCCGCCGCTTAGCAGGAGCCTTACGCGGACCAGACCCGGCAATATGCCTTTCAATGCTGGCTACCTGGGCAGCCAAATCAGGTTGAGACCCCCCCACTGGTATGCACCTCACTGGGAGTCAGGTGTAAGCGTGGGGGGGTAGGCGAAGCCAGAGGGGGCGCAGCACTAGGCCCAGCCGCAGGTAACCCAGACTGCAGCGCAAGTACCTGCTGGGCGCAGGGTACACAAACCCTGACGTCATCACTGACAGGGGATACCCCACACGCAATACACAGCCAGGCTTGTCCCGAAGGAACCCAGAGCACATTATCCTGAGAAGCCTCCATATGGTGATTATCACGGCCCAACAGGCCAATAGGGATTGACGCTAATAATAGCAACCCGTGATGCCCCAATAACCCGCTAGGGAAGTGGGAGGTAAGGGAATACAATAGCCCTCCAATAAGAGTTAACACTAAATAGAGGGGATAGGACCGGGAGAAACCACAAAAGTTTGACCCGCCTGCAAGACATAAGCAAAAAGATCCCATAAGCAATATGCAATACGCAGGGGCAATTACGGACCGTGATAGGGAGAACTAAAATGGCGGCCGCATATACCTCGAGGGGCGGGCCGCGAAGACAGTGATGCAGAACGCGTCAGCCCCCTCCCCCCCGAAAAGCGCGTCCACATGACAAGGCCAGCCAATGATGGCGCAGCAGCGCCTGAGGCGATGTTGCCGCCGACCACGGAGCAGAGTACAAGTGTGCGGCGGCCGCAAAAGAAATCAGTGCAACCAACTCAAAAGGGATCATCACATAAATATAGTCAAGACATGCACCCCCCCCCCCCCAGCGAGATCTACCGGGGAGAGCGAAGGGGAAGCGACGGCCAGCCTAAAGGGAGCCAACTGAACTGCGGGGACAGGGGGCGAGGGGCATAAGATGCGGGAGGGGCATCCCATAAGGCTCACCATGGGCCTGTACCGCCTACCCTTTGGTGGGGGACTGCGGTTGGAGCAGCACTCCTTAGCACCTGACAGCGGTGCTGCCTACCTTCACCCGAACCAGTGCAGCCTAAGCTGGGAGGCAGTAAAAGGAAACGGGTGGGAATAGTCCTACAGGGCCGCAGGCTAACAGCCCCGCTCACCTGCGAGTAGAGAGAGCCATCTTCTAGTCATCGCAGCCCAGTCTGCAGAGAAGATCTGGGGAATTTGTGGGAGGTCCCTGGTATATATGGGGCCGGGAGGAGCCACTTTTCTGTCTCTGCAGTCCAGCGCCATCTACTGGATGTATAACCCAAGTATAAGGAATATCTTCTGGAACAGGACTTGCTGTATACTTAGAATATAAAAAAAGCAGGCAAGATATTTTAACACATCAAAACTCGGCTTGTAAAAAACATGCATGCACATAATATTTAAATTAAATGATAGGTGTGTTTACAAGCCCAGCTATACCATTAAAACGAATTACTATGCGCCTTGATTAATAAAGGTTTCCTTCCAGCTTCTGTCTCGGGAACAACAGTTCTGCATCCTGTTTTTTGCTAGTAAAAGTGAGGGTTGTCCTATTTGTCTTTGGGTGTGCCTCTTAGGTGTGAATTGCAACCAGAATCTGGGTGAGCTTTTTTACTTTAACACACAAAATGTGAAAACAACAAAAAAGGTAAGGATGGCTTTAGAAAGTCTGGAAGCTGTTTTTAGTACCACTTCCCATTTATATATTTGGAAGCCAAAACAGGGATTAGGTCTGGCTAAAGCAATCCTATACCCACTAGTATTGTTTTTAGATTCCCCTGAAATGTGCTGAACAGTCCATTAAAGCGGACCAACACCTGCGTGTCGAGGGTGTTGGTTCCCCGGCGCTATAGGATAGGCTGGGGGGGGGGGGGGGGGGGGGTGGGGGGGGGGAGATGCCTCGGCCTAACCAACGAATGAGCCACCAGATGCTGATGGACTAGAAATTCTGGTATATATACAGCCTGCATCTCAAACTGTTGCTTGCCTCCGATCGGGAGAATAGGAGCCTGAGATGGTATGCCAGCTACCTTGTAAACTGTACACTATCTGCTGTGCTGCCTATTGGAGAATCATGCAGCTGCTGGTCCTCATTGCTTCATGTCCATCTACTACTAGTGGGTACTGGGATGGGGGAGGCACCACCAGTGGTACCCAGTACCACTGAATGGGAAACACAGAGATTGGATTCCTAAGGTACACAGTGAATTTAGCTTATAGGGACAGGATGTTAGCATTTATGAAGAATAAAACCTATTTTTGTGAAAGTATGACTATATACGTTGTAATCTCACACGTACTTTTTATAGCCCAAATAAAGCTTTATTAAGATATCCGGCCTCAGCTCTACCTCGTCCACATTTGCATTTTCATCTTCTAATACCTAAACCAGAGAAAGAAAATTAGGAAAAAGAAAATTTAATTTTTAAGCTTGTGAATTCTTTTCAAACTTAAGGACTGAAGCATCATTTTTGGATTGGATGTGGGACAGTTTTGAATGGATTAATGTATTTCAATATGTGTATATATACTTAGTTTTAAAAAAAAAGTTTTTTGTTTTGTTTTAAATCAGGCTTATATTTAAGTAGCTGTTAACTAACTAGCTTTACCTCTAATACCACAAAATACAACTCTGTGAAGTACTCACCTGTAGAGTTGATATTATATGCATACAGCACGTCCTGCTCCAGACATAGTAATAACATGTGGGTAATCCTCCGCCGCCGTGCACTGCGGACATGTAGAAAACAAGCTCCTCCCGGCCCTACATATACCGAGGGACCTCCCACAAATCCCCAGCATTGAAATGCAGTGAGAAAGAGAGGCCAGGAGAAACCAACCACCCAAAACTGGCAATAATACAAAGATAACAATCACCAAACACGGGATCCAGAACAAGGTGAAACAGGGTGGGGTGGAGCAGGACGTGCTGTATGCATATAATATCAACTCTACAGGTGAGTACTTCAGAGTTGTATTATTGTAAGCATACAGCACGTCCTGCTCCAGACATAGTAATAACATGTGGGACATCCAATAGCAGTATCCGTAAAGAAGGGTGGGATCCCCAACAAAAGGCAACAGCAAGCAGTTTAAGCTACTGCCGCCTGCAAAACCTTGCGGCCAAACACAGCGTCAGCTGAGGCCCTAACATCAACCTTGTAAAACTTTGTAAAGGTATGAACGGAAGACCAAGTAGCAGCCTTGCAAACTTGGCCTGGTGCTGAAAAGCCCAAGAAACCCCAACAGCTCTAGTAGAATGAGCAGTAAGACGAAAGGGGGGGGGAGTCTTCCCCTTAGTAGTATAGGCTTGAACCACAGCCTGACGAATCCATTTACTGATGGTAGACTTGGTGGGAGCCAAACCCTTCCTAGGCCCATGAGGCACAACGAAGAGAGCATCCGTCTTCCTAAAGGCCTCAGTGGTAACCAGGTAAGACTTGACACACCTAACCACATCCAAGGAATGCAAAACCCTTTCCTTAGGGTTACTAGGATTAGGGCACAAGGAAGGAAGTACAATATCTTGATTCAAATGAAATGCAGACACAACCTTAGGCAGGAAGTCTGGCTTGAAGCGAAACACCACCTTATCCCGATGTCTCTCAAAGTAGGGAGGCTGAATAGACAAGGCAGCCAACTCAGACACACGTCTAACCGAAGCGATAGCTACCAGGAAGACAACCTTGAGTGTGAGCACCGCGAAAGCGGCCACATGAATAGGCTCAAAAGGAGCCCCCTGCAGGGCCGACAACACCAAGTTCAGATCCCAAACAGGAACCATAGGTTTCCGAGGAGGACGCACATGAGTGACCCCCTGAAAGAAAGTCTTGATAAGAGGGTGCTGGGCAAAGGTCTTCTGAAAGAAGAGAGACAGGGCCGAAACCTGGCCCTTCAAGGTACTAAGCTTAAGACCCAAGTCTAGACCATGTTGTAAAAACTCCAGCACCCTGGAGACTAAGAATTCCCGGCAGGGAAGAGACCTGGATTCACACCAGTCAATGTAAGCACGCCATACTCTATAATAGATAGCAGAAAAAGTCTTCTTCCTGGCTTGCACCATAGTAGCCACAACCGATGCAGACAAACCTTTTTCCATTAAGATGGAGGTTTCAATAGCTAAGCCGTCAAAGCCAGAGTTAGTAAATTGGGGTGGCGTAGAGACCCCTGAGTTAGAAGATCTGGCAACCTTGGCAGATCGTACTGATCTACTGCCATTTGAAACACGTCTGTGAACCACACTCTTCTTGGCCACCTTGGGGCCACCAGAATCGTGGGTACCCCTTCCAGAGCGATCTTGCGCAGCACTCTGCCCAGAAGGGGAATTGGTGGAAACACATACAGGAGCCGAAACTCCTTCCAAGACATTCACAGGGCATCCGAAGCCAGAGCCAGAGGATCCTGAGACAGGGATACAAAGCTCGGTAGCTTGTGATTGTGACGTGACGCAAAGAGATCCACGTCTGGCACACCCCAACGGTGACACAGGGACTGAAAAACCCTGTCGCAGAGGGACCATTCCCCCTGACGGGACGATCCCCTGCTCAGAGCATCTGCTAGCAGATTCTCCGCCCCCGGAATGTAGACAGCCGAGATGCATTGGACATTGGTCTCTGCCCATGTTAGAATCAGAGACACCTCCTGGAGAGCACCCTTGCTCCGGGTTCCTCTCTGATGATTGATGTAGGCTACCGCCGTCCTGTTGTCTGAGCGTACCTGAACCGCCAGACCCTTCAGGTGCTGGGTCAATCGTTCCAGCACCAATCTGACCGCCCTGAGTTCCAGGACATTGATAGGAAGATGGGCCTCCTGAGGGCCCCACCTCCCCTGGAAGCGCAGGGACTTCCAGAATCCCCCCCCAGCCCGAAAGACTGGCATCCGTTGTGACCGTCTCCCAAGAGGGAGCCAGGAAGGATCTGCCCCTTGTCAAGTTCCTGTGGTCCAACCACCATGCAAGGGATTTCCTGACCGAGGGGGGAATCACCCAGCTGTCGTCCAAGGACGCTGGGTCCTTGTTCCATACTGACAGAAGGTGAAGCTACAGGGTTCTCAAATGAAACTGGGCAAAGGGCACCGCCTCGAAGCTTGCCACCATCGAGCCCACCAACTGCATTCCCTACCAGATGGAGGGATGAGGGTTCGAGAGCAGGGACCTCGCCTGCGTTGTCAGAGCTTCCACCTTCTTCGGAGGAAGGAATATCCTTGACTGAACCGAGTCCAGAATCATCCCCAGAAACGGGGTCACTGAGGAGGGGGACAGAGAGGACTTTGGGTAATTGATCACCCAGCCGAAGGACTCCAGGGTGGACACCACCAACCGAGTGTCCAGTTCTGCCTGCCGCAGAGACCGAGAGGTGATGAGTATATCGTCCAGGTAGGGCAACACGCGTATGCCCTTTAGTCTTAGGAGAGACATCACCCCTGCCAGCACCTTGGTGAACACCCTGGGAGCCGACGTAAGGCCAAATGGCAGGGCCACGAACTGATAATGCTGATCCAACAGCGCAAATCTGAGAAACCTTTGGTGCCCTGGGAACGCCGGAACGTGCAGGTAAGCGTCCTTGATGTCCACAGATGTCATGAAGTCCCCTGGACGCAACGAGGCAATGGCCGATAAAACCCCATGCCCCTGTCTCTTAAGGGAACCTCGCAGATGACCCCGAGCTCCAGAAGGTCCTGCACAGCCAGCATCAAGACTCGAGCTGAGGCCGGGTCCTGTGGGATCCGAGACCCAATGAACCTGGTAGGGGGCAGTACAGCAAATCTTGTAACCGGAGGACACTACCTCCTGAATCCACCGGTCTGGGACAAGGCGTCTCCAGACATGCTGGAAGTGCTGTAGACGTCCCCCACCCTGACGGGCGAGGGCGCCCCTTCATGCTTGGGGGGTCTTGGAGGGGGGGGGGCTTTGGGCTTGGGCCCCCAGGAGGAACCAGGTCTCTGTTCTTGTTCCAGGACTCTGCGCGAGACCCAGCGAAGGACACCCCTCTACCCTGCTTGGCCCCATGGTAGGGGGTCGAATGGGAGCTTGGGCCACGAAAGGGCCAAATCTGACGCTTATGCTGGGGCAACTTGCCACCCTTGGCAAAGATATCTAACCTTTCTCCAAACAGGTGCAGCCCTATAAATGGAAGCCCCGTAAGGGCCTTCTTGGCGACGTTGTCAGCAGCCCACTGGCGTAACCAGATCGCACGGCGTATGGCTACCACCAGAGCAGAGGATCTAGCGCTCAGCTTAATAGCATCGTCTGATGCAGATAGGATATATTTCACAAAGGTCTCACAGGTGGCCAGAGCGTTGGCGGCCTCAGAGGGCAAGTCATCCGCCCCTTCCAGAGCAGTCTTAACCACCGTCCTGAGCGCCACCGCTGTGATGGCTAAGGCGCAAACCGGGCGGAGCGACGCTCCCCCAAATGCAAAGGCATGACATGCCAATTGATCAACTCGCTGATCCTCTAAATCCCGCAGGGTAGTAGTGTCAGGGGAGTGCATAATAGAGGTGTTGGGCAGACTCGGGGCATCGACCTCGGGCGGCGATGTCCAACACTTAACCAGGATCGGCAGGAAATGGATACTTCTTATCCACAGCTTTAGGAATCCCCTGGAGTTTGCTGGGATGTTCCCATTCTTTCAGCACTAAGCTATTAAAATGAGTTTGTTCGGGAAACTCCAACCGCACCCTAGCGGTATGAAACAGATCACCCCTTTGCCGAGGAGCCGCGGGAGGGGGAGAGAGGGATAACACATCAAAGATCTGGGTCAGCAGTCTATCAATGTCGTCCTGGGACCAATGATCAGAACCAACTTCTACTGACTCCTGGACTCGTCATCGTAGGACCCCGAGTCAGAGAGCAGTTCCCCTTCCTCTGATGGGGAATGTGCATAGGAAAGCAGTAAATCATCAGATTCTAGAGGAAGAATAGTAGATTCAGGATTCAAATGACGCCTCTTGGCAGTAGCCTTGCGCGCCAAGGAGCCAGCGATGAAGTTTTCCACACTAGCCAGTCTAGAGGCCAAATCAGCGTGAGAATCCCCACTAGTATTGGGGGTTAGGCTCAAGCTTGGGGGAGTAGGGGAATTAAGGCGAGGTGCGGGCCCAGCCTCGGAAGAGGTGGGGAGACCGGCTAGCGCCTGCTGGGCACAAGGGACGCAGACCCGTGCATTGTCACCGCTGCTAGGTAAGACCCCACAAGCTACACACAGAAGGGCTTGTCCCAAAGAAACCCCGTTCACAATATCCTGGGATGCCTCCATATGGTGATTATTAAGTTCAATATGCCAGTAGGGATTGACGTTATAAGCAACCCTGGATGCCCCAATAACCCGCTGGGAAGTGGGAGTAATTTCTTAAAATGGTCTGGACTGGGCGCTACGTCCCGCTAAGCCACCGAAGACCGCTGTCTGAAAGACACAAGGGGAACAGGGATGTCAGAGCCGAGCGCAAAGAAGCAAGCTAGGGGAAAGATCGCCCATGAGGGCACTTACAGGTCTGCGAGGGGAGGACAGTCTTCACCACGCGCATGCGAGAAGGAAATGGCGCCCAGCGAACCTCGAAGGGCGGGCCAGAGTGGGCGATGACGCGGAACGCGCCAGACCGTACCACGCCCCCACCCTCGGAGAGCGCGAAGCTCGAAGGCGCGCAGCCAATCAGGAGAAAACAGTAGTTATGTCAGAATCACCTCAGAGAAAACGTCTGACAGAGTGAAAAACAGGGGTAAAAACGCCGTAGCTTCCCCGAACAGGGCTGCCGTACACGCCATAGAGAACAATAAAAGCGCTGCGGTTAGCTAAAAAAGCGAAGCGCGCTCTGACACCCGGTAACAGTTAAAGGCTATAGGACTCTAGTGTAATTAGGGCAAGGATAGGCCATCGAACACACAACCCCCCCCCTTCCCCCCCCCCCCCACTAACGGGGGAATCTAGGGAGGAAGGTGACCCAATGCAGGGTTCACCGTTACATGGGACGTGGGGGCACTGGTGCGGGAGGGGCATCCAACTGAAGGCTCACCATTCGCCTTAACCGCCTACCCTATGGTGGGGGATTGCGGTGGAGACTAGCTCCGTAAGCACACTAGGTGCTGCCTACCTTCACCCGACCAACGCAGCCCAGGCTGGGAGGCATTAATTCACAATGAGGACGGGTGGAAATAGTCCCGCAGGGCCTCGGGCTAAGAATTGGCTCTCTATCAGAGAGGTTAAAGAGACCTGTCATTCTTTCAAAGATACGGTTTAACCACCTATTTTGTGTGTTACTTGCAAAGGTTTTATGGTGCAAAGTGGGTTCTGTTAGGCATGGATTTATAAATGTGCTTCTTATGGGATAGCATTTTCTCATTAGTGTCATTGTGGCAGTTAGTGTTTACAATCCAATTGTGCATGTTTAAAGTGGACCAACACCGAGGGGTCTTATAGATAGGGATCTATAAGATTCCCAGGCTGATCAAATCCCTCCCCGCGGGGCATCCAAAAAAACCCTGCAGGACGCTCAGAAATCTTACCTTATCCCTGTTCCAACGGCGCATGCGCGAGCCGCATCTTGCTCTTCTCTCTAGCAGGGCACGCACCCGCCCCGGCCGTTTATGAATGGCCAGCGCGGGCGAGCTCCCTGTTAGAGGGAAGCACGAGATGCGGCCTCCAGCGTGCTCAGAGCCGCTGTGGTTGTCCGTCGCTTGTCCGTACATACCACAGCGGCTCTGAGCGCTCTGATTGGACGAGCGCTCGCGTAGGAGCGGGGTGAAGTTAGTTTTTTTGGGCGATCTGGGGGGTTTCACCCCATGGAAGTGGACCAAAACCCAGGATAGTGAAAATCCTGGGTGTTGGTCCACTTTAAGGGCAAAAAGCCCTAGGCAGAGAATATTGTTTCCACCTTCAAAACACCCAGGTTACACTTAAGCATTTTGCTTTGTAACTAACAAAAGGTTTTGCATTAAGCTCTCCTTTATTCTTTATTGAACATTGGATACTATGCAAATGGCCCATTATATTTACAAACGATTAACAAAACAAGCAACAAGGACCAAAATACTTACCAGTAACTTTGATTTCAGTAAAATCTGTAAAACTTGTACCAGAATGTCCTATAAGAGTGACAAAGTTAACACACATCTTGCTCCACCTGACACATATTAAAGCACAAAACAACCCTAATCACTTGCTATAATACAATGCTATAATTATTTCCTATATAGTGCATAGTATAGTATATAAATGACCATAAATAAAGTGTAAGGGAATGGTGGTGCTGCTGCTTTCTACACCTAGGTGACTAAATCAGAGAATGTGGCAATACTGGAAAAACAAGCATTACCATGCTGTTACAACATAGAAGTAAAAAACTTAATGGATGCAAACATGCATGCCTAAACTCCTCTTCAACTTGTGACAACAGGGCTGACCTAATTACCTATTTACTTTCTGGAACCACTCTGGCTCCTCTTTTTTGTGTGTCAGCTACCTGCTAAAGGGTTAACACACACATGCAAATAAGAAAGTATGAATATGCAAATTTCAGAATGTGACTTCAATTCCCCAAAACAGCCCACTTTTTTTTTAAAGCTTCTGCCCAATATTTATAAAAACACTAACAGGGAAGCAGTATGATGTATGGTCACATAAAGGCAGCTAGGTTGTAGTGCTTTCAGAATTATCAGTCATAACTGATCAGGCTGACCCACAATGCGGAGCTCTGTGTACTGTATCTGAATGTATCAACGCTGGCAAGCATCATGGAGCTCAGCCAGGGAGCAATATGGCCGACTGCATCTGGTTTGGTGTTATGAATATTGAGCATGGCTTTGGAGATATATATATATATATATATATATATATATATATATTATATATTTTTTATAATAAAGAAGCAGGCTGTTTTGGGGCACTGAGCTGGGGATAGAAGGTGGTGACAAACTTCCTTTCTGGGTATAGGATCATTTTAACTTACCGCCTTCTCTTTAGTAAAGTTTGCCTTAATGTCTTGCCTTGTATTACTGGGCCTATTATCTCAAACCTCGAAAGAGACAGCAGGGCAATCCTGGTAAAAATGTGCCCCACTTACCCCCAGGCCAATTTGTATCACCTGAAGATCGTGTAATGCTTTTCTTCGCTATAGCGGCCCTTTATGAAATGCTTTACTGAGGAGGGTTCAGACATGCACTTGTCCAGGCATGAGTTATGACGATTTTCCTGGCCTGGAATGTTGGGTGGGTGTCCGCAGATTTGGTTTAATCAGTGAGTGCAGCATACTATTAGCAATTAAAGTGGACCAAACCCCACGGGAGCAGATTGAACAAGAGGTCACACATGCTCCGTAGGACCGGGCAAAAGTAGATTTCCTTTGGGAGACCTAGGGGTTTTAGACAGCGGGGCATTCCAGATCGGGGGAAGGCACAAAACCCAAGATAGTCAAAATTCTGTGTTTGGGTCCACTTTAAGGACACATTATATACACTCCTCTTTATAAATACCATTTTTATCTGTGTACTATCCGTTAGCTGCTGTACAGTATATGCATCTTCTGTGTTGTACTGGAGCAGGATTGCCATCTGGAACGTGGAGGCCTGCAACAAACATCAGAGGTATTGCTCATTGCTAGAAATCTACACATGCAGATTTCAAAAACCTTTGCACACAACACTACACTACTACACTACAACGCCACAGAAGCATGAGGCTATTAAAAGACAGATGTCAGACTGACGGGGATTATATGTATTTCTGTAGAGACTACAACTCCAGTGTTAATAATGGGTCAGGATGTCCTTGTTCTTTCCGACCCTAATCTTTTCATCATCATACCAAGAGTGTGTGTCACTTAGCAGCTGGTACCTCAAAGAATAAACCCTTTAAATAAACAATTTTTTATATAATACCCAACAACACTGACTGATTTAATCTCAATTTCAAGGGCAGTGGTACTCAGACTGATTCCACCTGTGTAAACAAATGCGCTTCTATCAGATGTTGCATAAGTATAAGGGTTGTAGCAACTCTTTCATGGGGTTTCTTGATCAGACACCTGATACTGTAGCATCCATTGGGGAATTTAGGGCTCCAGTGGTTTCCACAGTCCCCAATCCCCTTGAATGCTGCACTTCTGGACGCTGATATATGAGATAGGCCTTAGACACCAACAGAGAATAATTGGTGCCTCGAGCTGGACTTGTAGATCACACCAGTCTACCTACAGACCAGAAGCCTCATGCTGGGAAGCAAATCTAACCTTGGGTATGATTTGGAAACTACACTGAAGAGAGAGAGAGAGCGCCTTGTTGTTTACAGGACTATATCCCCTTGGTGACACACAAAGGAAAAAAGCAAAAAAATAATGTTTATTCCTACATCCCCTGTTCATGTCAACTGCAGAGAGATGTGCAATTCATGCCACCCAAAAACAAAAAGTGGAAGAGGTCAAATCAAATAGGGCCAATTGGATATTTCCTTAAAGTGGACCAACACCCACGGGTGATCGGCCCGGGAATCTATAAGATTCCCGGGCCGATCACCCCCCACCCCGCGGGACATCCGAGATCGGGATGTCCCGCGGGGTGAAACCCCCCCCAAACACCCCAACTCACCTACCTTATCTTCGGCGGCGGCCGGCCGCCGCCGCCTCCCTCGTGCCCCTGTAGGCGTGCGCGCCTCCGCGCCGGCCGTCTGCGAATGGCAGGCGCGGGGGCGCGCGCGTTCAAAGGGACGCGAGGGAGGCGGCGGCGGCCGCCGCCGCTTAGACGTTCAAGATCTTCCCTTGTACGTCGGCGCTGGGAGCGGGGAGAGGTGAGTTGTTCGGGGGGTTCAGGGGGGTTTCACACAGCGGGGCACCCCGTTGGGGGTGCCCCACCGAAGTGGACCAAGACCCAGGATAGTCAAAATCCTGGGTGTTGGTCCACTTTAAAAGGCTGCCTACTGTAAAGTCAGCAGTAAACCTTAAAATTACTGAATATTTGAAATTTTGACATTTGCATAATAAAGCATCCAGACAGGATAGGACCCCCGCTCTTATCTCTCTTAGGGAACCTTTGTTGTCTAAGCAGCAGGCACATACAGTACCTGCCTTCCCTGCTTGAAGCATTACTGTAAATTAGTGACATGACGACTCCCTTTCGAAGACTCCAGCCTCGAAAAAAGGACATTACAGCTATCAAGGGTGTGCAGGAGGTTAAACCTTACCTGCTGTCCCCAAATAGGACAGCAGAAAACAGGCATGATTGCAAGTAACATACTTAAACAAAAAAACTAAAAACAAAGCTAAAAGACCAGTTTATTAATGGAGCTTAAATTAGACTAGATAAATTAGCCATTTAAACATACAATTCAAGGTGAGGCCTATACAATAAGTGGACATAATGTCCACTTGCGAGTTATCAATACAGTTACTTACCTGTAGGGTATATCTGTTTTTAAAGCAATTTGTGACAAGTTCCCCTTTGGATAACTGATATAACCAGGTCAGTTTTCTGCCACTGTGACGGCTAGCATAAAAAGCGGTGAATCGCTGGTAACTGCGTTCCAGCTGTAAAATAAAAAACATGCCCTGAACGCCAGACTTATTTAATGGTAAGAGCAACTATATGTTTGTCTTTCTGACATGTTGGCATGAGGGGCAGTTCCATCCAATGAAAAAAAAAAAAAAAAAACAGTGAAAATAAAGACAAGTCAGACAAAAAATACCATTTTGGGAGTACTCACCTGTAAAATGGGTATTACGAGTATGTCACACACCCCGCTTCCAACATTCATGATACTTGGGACACCGGCCTGTAGAGGGCGATCTTGCAGAGATGACTTGGAAAAAAGGAGCCCCTCCTGGTCCATAAGTACCCGGGACCTCCCACTATTCCCCAGTCTTTTAAAAAAGCAGTGAGAAAACCAGGAAGAGCAAATTATATAGTGAATTGAAAATAATAAAAAACACCATATAAAGGACCCCCGAACAAAAAAAGGGCAGGGGAAGCGGGGTGTGTGACATACTCGTAATACCCATTTTACAGGCGAGAACTCACAAAATGGTGGTATTCCTAGTATGTCACACACCCTGCTTCCAACATTCATGACACTTGGGATATCCAATAGCAGTGTCCATAATGGGCGGGGATCCCACAAGGCAAAAATGCATAACTTAAATAACTGCAGCTTGCAGAACTTTGCGACCAAAAGCAGCATCCGCTGAAGCCCGCACATCAACCTTGTAAAACCTAGAAAAAGTATGCACCGAAGACCAAGTAGCAGCCTTGCAAACTTGTTCAGACGCCTGGTGCTGAAAAGCCCAAGAAGCCCCAACAGCACGAGTAGAATGAGCAGTAATACGAAAAGGGGGAACCTTCCCCTTAGCAGAATAGGCCCCAACAATGACCTGACGAATTCATTTACTGATGGAAGATTTGGCGGGTGCCAACCCCTTCCTATGCCCAGAGGGCACAATAAAAAAGGCATCTGTCTTACGGAAAGCAGAAGTAGTAACCAAATAATACTTAACGAACAACATCCAAAGAATGTAAAACCCTTTCCTTGTTATTACTAGGATTAGGGCACAATGAAGGAAGAACTATATCCTGATTTAGTTGGAAGGCAGACACCACCTTAGGAAGAAAATCTGGTTTAAAACGGAAAACCACCTTATCCTGATGCCTTTCGAAGTAAGGGGCCTGGATAGACAGGGCCGCCAATTCAGAAACCCGACGGACAGAGGTAATAGCAACCAAGAAAGCAACCTTCTGAGTAAGAATATGAAGAGGAACATCCTGCAATGGCTCAAAAGGAGCAGCCTGCATGGCAGAAAGCACCAAGTTAAGATCCCAAACTGGAAGTAGGAGCTTTCTAGGAGGCCGCACATTCGTGACACCCAGGAAAAAAGTCTTAACCAAAGGATGAAGAGCAAAAGATCTTTGAAAGAAAATAGCCAAAGCAGAAACCTGCCCCTTCAAAGTACTAATCTGGAAACCCAAATCCAGACCACGTTGCAGAAACTCCAAAATCTTAGGGACAGAAAATACCCTACAGGGCAAGACCCTAGACTCACACCAATCAATATAGGACCTCCAAGTCCTGTAGTAAACAACAGAGGAAGACTTTGTCCTAGCTCTAACAAGAGTCTGAATGACCGCGTCAGAAAGACCTTCCTCCTTTAAGATGGAAATTTCAGCAGCCACGCCGTCAAAGCCAGCATTGGTAAATTGGGGTAACAGAGTTGACCCTGGGTGATGAGATCTGGAAGAAGAGGCAGATGCAACTGATCCTCTGCTAGCCTTGTGATGTCTGCGAACCACAGACGTCTTGGCCATCTTGGAGCCACCAGAATTGCTGGCGCCCCTTCCAGAACTAGCTTGCGCACCACCTTGCTTATCATGGAGAATGGGGGAAACAGATACAGAAACCCCAGATTCTTCCAGGCCAGAGACATGGCATCCGCTGCCACTGCCAGAGGATCCTGGGATCGAGACACAAAAGCTGGAAGCTTGTGGTTGTGACGAGAAGCAAACAGGTCAAACCGTGGAGTCCCCCACTTGTGACAAAGAAACTGAAAGACCCTGGGATTGAGAGACCACTCTCCCCGGCGAGCGCATGCTCTGCTCAGGGAGTCTGCCTCCACATTCTCTATCCCCGGAATGTAAACTGCTGATATGCAGGGAACATTGATCTCTGCCCAGTGGAGGATCAGAGATACTTCCCGGAGGGCACCCCAACTGCAAGTCCCTCCTTGGTGATTGATGTATGCAACTGCTGTCCGGTTGTCTGGCCGGATCTGAAAGGCAGCCCCCGCAAAAGATGAGTCAGTCGGAGCAGAACAAGCCGAATGGCCCGAAGCTCCAAAAAATTGATCTGAGGCCCCCACAACCCCTGGAACCGGTGCTTCCTCCAGATGCCCCCCCAACCCATATGGCTGGCATCCATAGTGACCAACTCCCAACAGGGGGTCAGAAATGACTTGCCGTTTCTGAGATTGCTTGAAGTCAGCCACCACTGAAGGGACTGCAGAACACGGGGAGACAAACAAACCCGATTCAATGACAGAGGACACTTGTCCCACTTCACCAAGAGAAAAAGCTGAAGCGTCCTCATAAAACTGAGCAAACGGGACTGCTTCGAATGTGGCCACCATCAGCCCCACTAGCCTCATCCCCAAGCGGATAGGCTGACGAGGATTGGACAAGAACAGACGAATTAAGTCTGTTAAGAACAATTTTGGACTGAGGAAGAAATACCCTGGCCTGAAGGGTATTTAGAAATAAGCCCAGAAAGGGAATCTCCCTTACAGGATAAAGAGAGGATTTGGCATGGTTTATCACCCAACCGAACCTCTCCAGTGTAGCCACCATGGTCCTGGTGTCCAATTCCGCCTGATTGAAGGACGAGGCTGTGATGAGAAGGTTGTCCAAAAATGGCACAATGCGAATGCCCTGGAGCCTAAGAATAGCCATTACTCCTGCCAAAACCTTGGTAAATACACTTGGGAATGAGGTGAGACCGAATGGAAGGGCCGCACTGTGAAAGGCCCACTGTGAATCTGAGGAACCTCTGGTGAGCGGAACAAATAGGGATGTGCAGATAAACATCCTTGATGTCGATGGAAGTCATAAAGTTCCCTTGACGGAGAGCGTCGATCGCTGATCTTAACGACTCCATGCGGAACCTTCTGAAGCGAATAAATTGATTTAGTCACCTCAGATCTAAAATAGGCCGAACAGAGCCATCTTTTTTGGGAACCGTAAATAGGTTGGAGTAAAACCCCAGACCCCTTTCCGCAAGAGGAACCAGGCGAATAACATCCATGTTTAAGAGATTCGCAACAGCTGCCCGGAGCCCCAGCGAGATCTCCGGATCCGCGGGCATCCGAGACCTGAAAAATCTGGGCGGAGGCCGAAACTCGAATTCTAGCTTTTACCCGGAGGACACAACCTCCAGAATCGATCTGTCTGATACCTCTTTGACCCAAGCCTGGAAAAAGAACCGCAGCCGCCCCCCCACCCGCACGGGTGAGGGCGCCTCCTCATTGCTGGGCAGGCTTGGAAGCGGTCTTAAGCTTTGATCCCCAATTCTGATTTGAACGGCCAGGTCCTCTTCCTCTGTTCCATGCAGTCCCCCTTGGGGCTGAAAAGGCCGATCCTCTGCCTGCTCTGGAACCACGAAAAGAAGGGTTAAAAGAGGCAGATCCCCGAAAGGAACGAAGTTGCTTCTTACGCTGAGGCAATTTGCCTCCTTTAATGACAGAATCCAATTTCTCACCAAAGAGGCGCAATCCCCCAAAGGGGAGTGCTATAAGTGACTTCTTAGCCACCGTGTCAGCCGCCCACTGGCGCAGCCATATAGACCGCCGTATAGCAACTAGCAAAGCGGAAGTTCTGCTACACATGGCCATAGTATCATCCAAAGCAGAAAGTACAAAAGACACAAATAAATCACATCGCTTAAGAGCGGCATACTCATCAGAGACTGGATCAAGCCCTGAGGTATTTGATAGGTCTCTAATAACAGACCTAATAGCGACTGCCATAAGTGCCGAGGCACCCACAGGTCGTAAGGCCGAGCCAACGCTAGCAAACGCATGGCAAGCCATTTGATCAATACGTTTGTCCTCCCCATCCTTAAGGATAGTAGATTCCGGAGAATGCAAAACCGAGGAATTGGACAAACTGAGCACAGGTGCATCCACCACAGGGGGGGGATGACCAACGCTTAACAGTGTCTGAAGGAAAGGGATATTTCTTATCCCAGCCTAAAGGAATCCCATTCTTTAAGAATGATTTCTTCAAAATGTTTTTGATCTGGAAATTCTAAACGAGGCTTGGAGGCTCCAAAGAACTCCCCCTTCTGAGGAGGGACCGCTTCTGGAAGATCGATTGCCAAAACCTCATACAATTGAGCAAGAGCTTTAGGGGTGTCGAAAATCTCCCCTTCATCTTGTTCAGCGTCAATACCCACAAATTGCTGAACATCAGAAACATCAGATTCCTCAAAGAATTCTCCTTCTCCAAACGGAGAACTATCTGACCAATCAAGACGCTCGCTACAATCAAGCTCATTTGCCTCAACAGCAGGAGCTAAATGTTTTCTTTTAGCTGAGGCCTTCTTGGCCACAGAGCTAGACATTAATTTTTCAATGTGAGCCAATCTGGCACATACATCAGAAAGAGACTCTCCACCCATGACAATATCACTGGGGGTATGGACAAGACAAGGTGGTGTGGGAGAAGAGGCCAGAGCCCCAGAGCCTGAGGCTTGGG
Source organism: Gastrophryne carolinensis (assembly GCA_027917425.1). Taxonomy (NCBI): domain Eukaryota; kingdom Metazoa; phylum Chordata; class Amphibia; order Anura; family Microhylidae; genus Gastrophryne; species Gastrophryne carolinensis. The sequence goes on from CM051239.1 coordinate 132,376,357, forward strand.
CCTCTGAATGCTGTATTATAATCAATTGAGCAAAAGCCACACAAAGAAATGCGTTATCCCCAACAAGGGATGCCACACATCGCAAACACTGCCGAGCCTGTCCCAAAGGGACTGAGAGCCCAGTATCCTGAGATGCCTCCATATGGTGTTTTTTAAAATACTTAATTTTTTTATAGTCGCCAAGTATATGGGATTAAGCCGAAGCTACCCGGGATGCCCCTTAATAGTCCCTAAATGGGAGGATTTAACAAGGACCAGGAGAAACCCTTATTAAAGAGTTCCCACCTGGAAGACATAATAAAAATATACAATAAGCCTTATGCATATAAAAGACTTCCCTTTAGCACAGCTAAAAGGGTACTCACAATGACCATGACAGCCCTGCGCCCAATGACCTGCGAAAGCCCAGCAGAAGCATCACCGCAGCAGCCAGATCAGCGGAGAGACCAGCGCCAGAACGGGAACCAACATGCCAGTAACAAACCGCACGTGAAACAGGAAGAGAGAGCTTGAAATCCGGCGCTGCCGATAAGCCCCGCCCACAAAAAATGCTCAGAGAGCGGGGGGCGTGCCAGCCAAGGACAGCCTAATGACGTCACAGAACGGGTCCGGACACCGCCCGTCAAGCCCCGCCCACATCCGGAAGCATGCGCTGACAGAAAGAGGGAAATTTAAAAATAAATGCATAGGCCAAAGACACTCCCCAATAAGATCCCCCCCCCCCCTTTACCCCAGCAGGGTCCAGGAGAGCCAAAAGGGGGAGGAACAAGAGCACCAACAAGCACAGGGAGATTTCAAGGGACAGGGCATCCCATGCCGGGGGACACCAACCCGGATTTAGCCTACCCCTTGAGGTCTCATGGAGGGGGCAAGCTCCCATATACACCCAAGGGTGTATCTACCCTTGCCCGAGTCCATCAGCCAAGGCTGGGAGGCATAACAAACATCACAATAAAAAATGAGGTTCAGGCAGAAATAGAAAACGACCGGGAGTAGCCCCGGCTACCTGCAGAAAGGAGAGTCATCTTCTGAATGCTTCGCTGACTGCAGAGACGAAAAGACTGGGGAATAGTTGGAGGTCCGGGTACTTATGGACCAGGAGGGGCTCCTTTTTTCCATGTCATCTCTGCAAGATCGCCCTCTACAGGCCGGTATCCCAAGTGTCATGAATGTTGGAAGCGGGGTGTGTGACATACTAGGAATAAATACATGAGTATAAAAGGTGCATTTTGAAAGCTAAAGTGTATCTCAACATTCTTAAAATGTTAAACAAAATAAAAACAAAATAAAACGGCACAGAGCTAATATGAAGGTTCTCCTCCATTTTCTAGTCAGAATAGCTGTGATCTCTGAAGGAAGAAGGTCGCAGAGCCTGTCTTCAATTCAGCTCCAATCTCCAAGGTTGCAGAACCCATCTTCAATCTTGCAAAGAGGTGGAAATAATATTGGTCTAAAATTGAGCGTGTCTAACCCTCTGTGAAACTGGACCCTGAGAGGTGGATCCCATTGGAGAGATCGTTCTGGGGATCATTATATTTGCTGATTACACCATTTATTTGTGGTAAGAGTACAAAATCGGTGGTGGTGGAGCACGAGTGGATTGTGGATGCACATGGTGGAATTTGAAGAAATATTTGAAGGACTTTAAAGAGGACCCTAACTAGTTTATATTAGCTCTGTGCCGTTTTATTTTGTTTTTTGCACATACTTACTGTGGAGATTTAAGTATAGCACGTGGAGCTGGAGTTAATAACTATTACATCACACCATTATTATTTAATAGTTGATTAATTATTATATGTTAATTGTTTTTAGCGCGGTATTCACTTATTCATTCTTAAAATGTTAATACTAGCCCATATTAGCCACATCACACCACCTCGCTCAGACATATGTGCCCTTTGAAGAGAAAGCCAAAGTACAAGAAAGGGTACTGCAGCCATATGGGTGAATCCTTATGAGCCAACTATTGCTCCATCAACCATCTCTACCCCATTGCAGGACACAACTATTTTTTTGGCATTGATTCAGTATCCCTGCTTTATATAAATATCTGCCAGTGCGACTTCAGGGGTGCCGCAAAATGCTCTGCCATGGCACCCTGTGGCATCTCCCTCCAGCTACTTCCAGTCCTTTAGCAGATTGCGATTTGATAGGAAAAGGTGATTGGGAAGCGAGGAGGCCTGCTTTAATGGTTTAGATAAAAAGCAATCAGACATTACCAAAAATACCGTTTTGTGAGTACTCGCCTTTAAAACGGGTATTATGAGTGTGCCATACACTCCACTTCGGTCTTCATGACATCTGGGTAATCTCCAGTAGAAGGCGAACTTCTGCAGACATGAATATGCAAAAAAGAAAGCCCCTCCCAGTCCATATATACCTGGGACCTCCCACCAATTCCCCAGTGTATAAAAGCAGTAAAGGGACCAGGAAGAACCAATTATAACCTTAACAATCAAAACCAATGGTTCACCATATAAAAGCCCCAGAATACCTGAAAAAAGGGGTGGGGTGAAGTGGAGTGTATGGCACACTCATAATACCCGTTTTAAAGGCGAGTACTCACAAAACGGTATTATTCTAAGTGTGCCATACACTCCACTTCGGTCTTCATGACATCTGGGACATCCAATAGCAGTGTCAGTCATGGGTGGGAACCAGAAACAGCAAAGAATGTACCAACTCAAACCACTGCAGCTTGCAGAACCTTGCGGCCAAAAACAGCATCCGCTGAAGCCCGCACATCAACCTTGTAAAACTTGGAAAAAGTATGAACGGAAGACCAAGTAGCAGCCTTACAAACTTGTTCAACAGAAGCCTGGTGCTGAAAAGCCCAGGATGCACCAACAGCACGAGTAGAGTGCGCAGTGACCCTAAATGGGGGAGTCGTCCCCTTAGAATAGGCCCCAACAATGGCCTGACGAATCCATTTGCTAATCGTAGACTTAGCAGGAGCCAAACCTTTCCTGGGCCCGCAGGGCACCACGAAAGAAGTGTTCGTCTTGCGGAAGGAAGTAGTAATCACCAAATAGTACTTCACACAGCGAACATCCAAATTGTGCAGAACCCTCTCCTTGTCATTGTTAGGCTTAGGACACAAGGAAGGGAGAACAAGGTCCTGATTGAGGTGGAAAGCAGACACCACCTTAGGCAGGAAATCCGGCTTAAAGTGGACCAACACCCAGGATTTTGACTATCCTGGGTCTTGGTCCACTTCGGTGGGGCACCCCCGATCGGGGTGCCCCGCTGTGTGAAACCCCCCCTAACCCCCCGAAAAACTCACCTCTCCCCGCTCCCAGCGCCGACGTACAAGAACGTCTAAGCGGCAGCCGCCGCCGCCGCCTCCCTCGCGTCACTTTCGGCGCGCGCGCGCCCCCGCCGGCCATTCGCAGACGGCCGGCGCGGGCACGCGCACGCCTACAGGAGCGCGAGGGAGGCGGCGGCGGCCGGCCGCCGCCGAAGATAAGGTAAGGAGTTTGTGGTGTTTGGGGGGGTTTCACCCCGCGGGACATCCCGATCTCGGATGTCCCGCGGGGTGGGGGGTGATCGGCCCGGGAATCTTATAGATTCCCGGGCCGATCACCCGTGGGTGTTGGTCCACTTTAAACCGAAAAACCACCTTATCCTGGTGTCTCTCAAAGTAAGAGGCAGGGCCGCCAACTCAGACACGCCGAACAGAGGTAATAGCCACCAAGAAAGCAACCTTCTGAGTGAGAACCGAAAGAGCAATATCCTGTAACGGCTCAAAAGAAGGACCCTGCAGAGCCGAAAGAACCAAATTCAAATCCCAAACAGGAACTACAGCCTTCCGAGGGGGGCGCACATGCGCGACCCCTTGGAAAAAAGTCTTAACCAGTGGGTGTAAAGCAAAAGACCTCTGGAAGAAAACCGACAGAGCAGAAACCTGTCCTTTCAAGGTACTAAGCTGAAAACCAAGATCCAGATTATGCTGAAGAAACTCCAAAATCCTGGGTATAGAAAAAATCCTGCAAGGCCCTAGCCTCACACCAATCAATATAGGACCACCAATCAATATAGGACCGCTTCCTAGCCCTAATCAGGGTCTGAATAACAGCCTCAGACAAACTTTCCTCTTTCAAGATGAAGGTTTCAGCAGCCAAACCGTCAAAGCCAGCATTTGTAAATTGGGGTAAAGTAGATGACCCTGAGATAGCAGGTCTGGCAGCAAGGGAAGCCGGTACTGGTCCACGGCCATCCTTACGTCGTCTGCGTACCAAACCCTTCTTGGCCACCTTGGAGCCACCAGAATCGCTGGTGCCCCTTCTAGAACCAGTTTGCAAACTACCTTGCCCAGCATGGAGACAGGTGGAAACAGGTACAGAAAACCCAGGTCCTTCCAAGCCAGTGGACAAGGCATCCACTGCCAGACAGGCGATCCTGAGAAAGAGAGACACAAAGGCCGGAAGTTTGTGATTATGCCTCAAGGCAAAGAGATCCACCTCCGAAGTCCCCCACTTGCGGCAAAGATCCAGAAAAACCTCGGGGTTGAGGGACCACTCTCCGTGGCGAGAGGATCCCCTGCTCAGGGCATCCGCCTCCGTGTTCTCCACTCCCGGAATGTAGACTGCCGAAAGGGCAAGGAACATTGTTCTCCGCCCAGTGCAGGATCAGAGAGACTTCCCTGAGGGCACTCCTGCTGCGAGTCCCTCCTTGGTGATTTATGTAAGCCACTGCCGTTCGGTTGTCCGAACGAACCTGAAGACCCGGTAAATGCGGGGTCAGCCGAGCCAGAACCAGTCGAATGGCTCTGAGCTCCAATACATTGATGGGGGTGTGAGGACCCCACACCCCGCTGAACTGATGACTCTTCCAATAACCTCCCCAGCCCGACAGGCTGGCATCCGTGGCAACCGTCTCCCAACAAGGCACCAGAAAGGATCTGCCCTTCACCAGATTGCTCGAGTCCAGCCACCACCGAAAGGACTGCCGAACCCTGGGAGACATCCTGAAAGGTTGATCCAATGACTGTGGGCACCTGTCCCAATACATCAATAGGTGAAGCTGAAGAGATCTCATGTGAAACTGTGCAAACGGCAGCGCGTCGAAGGATGATACCATCAAACCCACCAGTTTCAACCCCTGTCGGATAGAGGGACAAGGACTGGCCAGAAGACGGATCAGGCCCTGAATCCCCTGCCCCTTGGTCTGGGGCAGAAACACTCTGGCCCAACTGGTATCCAGATTCATGCCCAGAAATGAAATCACACGAGACGGGGAGAGAGAAGACTTGGTGCGATTGATCACCCACCCGAACCTCTCCAGGGTCGACACCACCTGGTGGGTGTCCAGCTGCGCCTGATGAAGGGAAGAAGCGGATATCAACAGATCGTCCAGATAAGGTACAATGCGAATGCCCTGAGATCTGAGCAGAGCCATTATGCCCGCCAAAACCTTGGTGAAGACCCTTGGTGCCGAGGTCAGACCGAAAGGAAGAGCTACAAACTGATAATGTTGATCCTCCACAGCAAATCGGAGGAATCTCTGATGTGCCTGAAAAATCGGGACATGCAGATACGCATCCTT